>VWZG01006877.1:7548-58740 GCA_013396735.1 Grallaria varia
TCCCAGTTCTCTGAACTTTTTCAAAAATATGAATATAATTTATCAAATTTTAAAATATACAGAGAGGTATAACATTTTACCATTAGTCATTTGTAAAATTAAGGTCTACTGCTATACTTTACACTGTTAGAGAATCAATAAAGATTGGTCTTAAAAAAACGCCCAAAAAATCGGCAACAACCGATCTGGTCATAATAGTTATTTATACATATCATTCTTGGAAACAGAGAAGGTATTGATCAAGCACTCATAGACATTTTTTATTTCCTTACTTCAAACAAATATTTAGACCATATTTAAGGCACTNTATTTACGGTTAAAGAGAGAAAATGCTTATAAAGGACTATGGACTTTATAATTTGAACATGGTTTATAATTCTGACCATGATTTCACCATACAAAAAGGTAACGATGAATTTTCAATGTCAATGCTCACATAAATAGGGAATCAATTAAATAATGTTGTGCATCATTTTAGTCACAGACCAATCTGAATTCTTGATCCAGTAACCGTGTCTGGGCTTCAAAATCCCAATTTTAAAATCTTCAATGGCCAAAATATAGCCACCAAGCCACCCTCATCAAAGCTACTTTAAAAAATTAGAAAGTAAACTCTTAGGAGTATGTTACCATTCCTATAATGGTCTCCCTACTGCTACTGATTTTCTATAGCTTGAAACAGCCAGTTTCCTCCTCTCATGCAGCATCTCTCTTTTTTTATGAGGCCAAATAGTTTATTTCAGAAAAAAAGAATTGCATTTCCATATAGTCCCCTAATTTTCATTCACAAAATGAATCAACACAATCCTGCCCTTACCACTGTAAATTGGGGAGAGGGATGCCATGCTCTTTAGTCACTTCTAGCTCAAGGTGCTTGATAGAGATCCATTTTATCTTTTTAGTTAGGCAGTATTAACAACTCTAACAGAACATATGCTTCTGCACTATGTTTTCTTCAGAGCCTTCTCTCTAATATGAAGTCCTATTCATTAAAAGTGCCATTTCCAGTAACACAGCACCAAAAACCAGATAGCTGTTTATATTAAGTGAATTCAAGTTCCAACAGATCTTTTGCCTTCATTTTGACATTGGTTTTCTAAAGGGTATCTATGTAGCCTGAAAGTGAGTAAAGCAACTTTTAAATAATTACAAAAATGCAAAGAGGGATTTTTCTCTTCTTTTGACTCTATAGGCTGTTGTAATACTTGTCAATAAACAGAACGAAGCTATTTTGTAAAATTTGGAAAAAAAAAAAAAAAGTGTTACCTTTATGAATTTAATTTTCTATAAATCTAGGTGAGGCTGTAGCCCTGCTTGATACTGTATATATGCCCATTTGCATGGTTCCACATTTAAGTCTAACTAACAAATCTGTTATACCTATCTGCGAATCAAAGAGGAGTCTGTCTTTACTGCTGCTTAGTTTAGTGAAGTCTTTACTTTAAAAGATCAGAATTGGGAAAGCAAGAAATTTAGTTTCTGTTCTGTCTTCCAATAGTGCATCCAAGGACCACTTTGGACAAAAGCCAGCCTGTTTTACAGTGAGAAACAGCAGAATTCCCTGCCTGTATGTGGGAAGTTAGCACATTCAACATTTGATTAATGCTGTAACCTTCTCAAGCCTTCTGTAAATTCTCCCAGCTTCAATTTCCCCTGACAGCTTGGTTACCTGTGTCCCAAAAATCCTGGACTAAACCAGCACAATTTTACCCTGACTCAAATTTCTGAGGAAATCGAAAAACTGTGCAGAGGAAAAGGTGTTACAAAGTCTTTTGAAAGGTAAGAAAGGTAAAATTGCAGACAGAAGTAGGACAGTTGAGGTAGGAAAGATTTCTGTCTCAGGGATTCAAGAAGAAAAACAACATGGAATGCAGTCCTAAAGAAAGAAATAAAACCCAAGCTAATGAAACAACAAAACAACAGAATGATGGTCAGTCATTGATCAGTGTCATCAGTTTAATCAATACCAAAAGATTTAGTGAAAGATGGTAAAACAACAAAGTTAAAGCACTCATCTAGGGAGCAGTGGAACTGCTCTGAACTGATGCCTGCTTTGCAAGCAAGTTTTCTATCTGTTTTATGAGACCTGTTGCATACATAAATGCCATAAATCCTATTTGTTTTCCTGTGTGTTAATTATTAAATAATCGATTTACATTTTGAAGCTGTCTGCACCCTTTTGCAGTGCACAGGCAAAGATGTCCTCATAGATAAAGGAGCAGAAGACAGCTAACAGCTCTTTAAGGACACTTTTCTTGGAGCACAAGAGATTCTGATTCCCATGTGTAAGAAGGTGGGCAAAAAAGGCAAAAGACAGCAGGGCTCAGTAAGCACTTACTGGTCAAACTAAAGTGTAAGAAGGCATTTCGTAGGTAGTGGAACCACATATCCTGGAACAAATATAAAAATGCTGCCCAGGTATGTTGGGATGGGATAAGGAAAGCAACAACACAGCGGGAGCAGAACTCGTCAAGGGATACAGAGAATAAGTATGCTGGCCAGGGGGGAAAAAAAAAAAAAGATTAAAGGAAATGTACTCCTCCTTACAAATAAGAAAGAAGAACTAGTGACAGCCAACATGTAATTTTGAAGGGGCAGATCAATGGATTTGTCCTCCTCACTCTCCCCAGAAGGGACACCTTTTGGTCAATTTTGCATCCTCTGCTATGCTGAGTGTTAATCCTGGATATTAAGCTTGTGATTGTGATTGCATTGTTATGTTATATATAGCTGCTCTGCAGTTAATGCATTGATACCCAACTGCCCCAAAGAACCGTATATGATCCATTCAATAAATCAACCTGTTTGTGAACCAGACTGTTTCCTTTGAAAGAGATCAGCCATATGGTTCATAGACTATTTGTGCACCCAGTATTTGACCTATAGTTACATTCTGCAACATTTAAATTGGCATTGTTGGCCGGATTGCCATGAGTAAATTACTCACAAGATATAAGTGTGCATCACCCTAGGCAGGGATGAAATGGGCCCAGAAATGCTGGAAGGCTGAGAACCAGGCCATGGAGCAAATAGAACAATGTATAAATCAGCTGAAAAAAAGAGTAAAATGTAAAAGAGTTATTTGTATGGGAGGCTTGTTTATCTCAAATGGTAAAGAAAATAAAAAATCCCGCTCCTCCAGAAAAGCTTGATATACAATTTTGAAGTCATAAAATGCGGTACTTAAATATCATTGTGTTTTGAGAGAGAGACACAGGAGAAATTTGAAAAATGAGTAGGTGTTCTTCAAATTAAAAAGAGCAACTAGAAAAACTATTGGCTGCATCTGAAAGATGAGAGGAACAACTGCAGTAAAATCTAGGAAAATTGCTTGATAGAATCCCATAGAAATCATCCTCTGATTCAGTCCACTACATTGGTAGGGTGTTATATTGTGAGGATCCCAAAACACCAGGTGATGATCTAGAAGAGGACCCTGATCCTATCCCAGCACTAGTTGAGTCTCTACTTGAAACTGAACCTGCTCATGAGGGGGATGGGGGAGTCCACACCAGCGTTCATTCCCTGGTTCCCCACAGAGCTAAGTAAATTGCAGGAAAAAATATTCCAGTTGTCCATGGGAATCAGAAAGTGATTCCATGTGATGAGTTTTCCTTTTGAACACTTTCATCTTCTCTGGATGACCTGCTTCAGGGTCTCACCACTGCCTGAGTAAAGAGTTTCTTCCTAACATCTGAGATCATGGAGCAGATGTCACAAAGGCGCACTGAAGGAGCAAGCAGGAACGAGATCAGGTTAAAAAAGACAAGAGAACAATTATGGACGTTGAAGACAACTGTTGCAAATAGAAGAGCCTGATTATATTAATGTATTTGTTTCTAGAGGACAAAGAACACAAATCTGTAGAAAACTAGGTCCAGTTGATTTCATTAAAGATGAGATAATTTATTTTCTGTGTAACACTGTACTTCTTTATCAGTTCTGAAGGATTAAAGCAAAAACTTCCTGATCCTTTTATGATAATGCACTGGCCACTTCTGGTAACTACCAGTTTTTACAAAGTAAATTCTTTTTATGTATTAAATTATAACAGAATGTGTAGATCTGTATATTCATTTTATCATTTTCTTGTACCTGTATCCATGATGAATCATGTCTAATACCAAAGAGGATTTTATTTTGGAAAACATGTTACTGTAAACAGAGAGTAAGGTATGAAAATCACAATGATCAGAAAGATAGAAGACTCACTAAATCACCTAGCGCATTGCACTGCTAATGCACAACTGATGCCTGAAAGATCTGGTACATTTTAGTAATTGTAGTCCTGAACACATTAGCTCCTGTGACTGCCTTAGAAACCAGGAGGTTGATTTCTTTCTGTCTGGAAATTTTGTACCGTTCTCTCTAATTTTTTCTGCCCTTTGTTTCACTGCGTTATTCCTTATTAACCTTCATTTATCACCTTAAATCATGTCACTTTCTCCCTGGAGTTTTGTCTCCTGAGTATTTGTAGTTCCTCTGAAATCTTACTCTTTTCTCAAAATTAATTCCTCAGAAGTAATTTTTTTTTTTAAATTTTTTCATTTTACACTGAGTATCATTCTAGAAAGGGGTCCTAGACAGAATATTTCAGCTGGAGGAGATAATTTCAGTTCTGTTTTAGAAATCGGCCAGTGAAGAGCCACTGGGATAACTAAGGGGCTAGAACATCTCTTGTATGAAGAAAGGCTGAGAGAGATGGGTTTTCTCGATAAAGGGATTTAACCAGGTGACTTCCAGAGGTACCTTCCAACCTCAATCATTCTGTGATTGTGTAGTTCCATTCCTTTACAGAGGACCAAAAACATTATGCTCATTTCCTAACACAAATATGCACATTACTTATACAGACCTTCAAGAGTTCTTTCATGTTTCCTCATTTCAAATTCTTCATTCTTATTTTCATATTGAATATCAGTTGTTTTGAACAGATGATTATGTTCTTAAGTCTTGTTTTCTGGGAAAATAGTATCTTGCTTTCATTTCTAATATTTTGCATTTCTTTTAATTATATTGTTCTTTCACTGACAATTTCAATGTTTCTTTAAATATCATTCACTTTTATGAACATGTTCTATTTCCCATTTTAAAACTAAACTGCATTTCTCAGCAGTGAATCAGAATGGTCTTAAAGTGTCCCTCCGAGAACTACCATCTGAGACTAGAGGAAGGGCAGTAAACAATGAATTCCATGCCATTTTTTGCACATTTCTCTTCTTTGGTTGTTCCAAAACCTGAATGTCAATATGTGCACAAAGAAGCATTTAAATATTTTCTTTGGCAGCTACAAGAAAGACGAACTTAACAGGAAACCCACAGCATGAAAGAAGAACATGCTTCTTAGCAGAGAGATTTGCTACTTTCTTACTCTGTACAATGTATGTATTTAGTTGACGTATCTGTCAGTTCACTTTCTTCCTCTGTCCATTTTCTTGACATTTAAAATAGGGAAAATATCACATATGCTGTTTACTGTGTATATATTTAAAAAACAAAACAAAATTACTTGGCTTGCAATGAGGCATTCATTCTTCTTTGTGATTTGGAACTAGCTTTTATTTACTTTTATTTCTGTATTAACCTTCCCCATTAGTGTATTGCTGAAATTTTTAAGAGTCTGCAGCTTGATATTACTTTTTATGGTCCTACTGATCCTAATTGGCCTCTGTTTTCCTTTTATCTCTCTTCAGACTTCTCTAGGTTACATTCCAGCTTTTTCTAGAATTAAAGGTGAAATCTCCCAGAAAATGTTGTAGTGCATTCTGTTTAAAATCAATGACAATTAAAATATTAATGTTTGAGATTCCAGCTTTGTTAAAAACATTTGGGTGAATATTATTTCTTTTCTTTCTACTATTTCACTTGTTCTTACTTCCCATATGCATTTGTCTCCTTTTCCTCTAGTTTGTAGAAATAAATATCTTCCTACTAGAAATAATTTTGCTTTTAGCTCTTCAGTGTTTGTTCCATATAGACAGACTCCACAACAGGGAAAGGCACAGGTCTTTGTGGGCTATTTCTGGATCCTAACTCCAATGGAAAAAAACCTTGTACACATTTTCCGACACACGTTCCAGAACAACCTTCATCTTTTTTTTCAGGTTGCTCTATAAGTTGCCTGAAATACACAATGTTATTTGACATAGTGTCCATATCTTGTCCCTGGACAATATTTTATCCTTTCATAGAATCATAGAATTGATTGGGTTGGAAATGACCTCAGAGATCATCAAGTCCAACCCTTGGTCCAGCTTCAGTCAGTTTACTAGATCATGGCACTCAGTGCTACGTCCAATCTCAGTTTAAAAACCTCCAGGGACGGTGAATCTACCACCTCTCTGGGCAGGCCATTCCAATGCCTGATTACTCTCTCTGTAAAGAATTTTTTTCTAATATCCAACTTAAATTTCCTCTCTAGATGACTGTAAAAGATATCAACTTAGCTTTCAGCCATATATTTTTATTCATATCCAGCTTATTTTTACTGCTATATGTTACTCCAACTCACTCTCCCCTTTCCAATGATTTCCATCTCTTCTCTAATAATTTCAATATATATTTTGGAGGGTTATCCACAACATTGCCTTTTTCAGAAGCATGAAATGTAGCTCACATAAACATAAATACAGTAAGGTTTTTTAAAGACATCGATAAAACTTAGAAGACATTTTATGTATTTAAAAACTCTTTTGAAGTGAAAATACAGTCTTTATTATTCAAAGAGGTTTGAGAACTGAATGCTACCTCCAAAATTGTCACCAGTGAGAAATCTTCATCAATGGCTGGTTTCCCTGAGTTCCAGAGCAGTAAATACATTTTCAGTGTTGTCCAGGAAGAAAATAGACTAACACAAATGTTCCTGATGGCAAAAGACTCTTAGAAAGCTAATGAGCAAAAGAACAGATAAGTCAGACTGAATGAATTTGAACAAATTTTAACTTTTCAAACCAAATTAGTTCTAGAAGGTCAGGTACAAAGCAATACGTTTAGGAACAAGTAATGCCAGCTAATGGAATATGTATTCTGGAAAACCCTAATTAGCCATGCAATGAATTGTTATGTCAATGCCATAGCCATGTGATTAAATGTTATACTTGATTTAAATGGTGAGAAAGAGCACTGATTTCATCATTATACACATCACTGATGAGATAATACAGAAAAAATCTTCTGGAGTTGCAACTTATTGATATAAAAGTGATTTTTCTTGCATATTAATTGGGAATTAGTAAGAAATTTCCTTGCATAGTCCAAATGCATCTATGATCAGAAAACACTAACACTAAAGAGTTTTTGCTCAAAAATGCTGAAGATAATAGTGAATACAGCAAAACAAAAGGGAAGGACAAGTAATCACTTTGATAATGATAATTAACATGATAAGCCCTTGTTTTTCTGTATCTACAAATGCATCTTCAACTTTTTCATGTGTATACATATATATATACAGTAAAGGAGAGTTTAATGTTTCTGTGCTTCTTTTGGGAGAGCAGTGAGAAGTCTCTCTGGATATTCGGAGTCAGCTACTCTTATACTGAATATTATGAGAAAGCACAGAAGTTCAGCCTGAAGAATTCTCAAAATGCCCAAGCGGACAACCTACAAAGTGATCTGACAGCTCTTCACACTGGAGACTATGAAATGTAGTTTTGAGTCACATCTTGGTCATAGGAATGTTTACCGAACATGAAGATTTGATCCTGCTTCTCCTATGCTCAGCTTGAACTGTCACGTATTTCAGTCAACTTTGTTCTACTCATTACACTACAAGTTTTCCATCTTTCCTCTGTATTCACTTTGCATTATCTCTGACTGTCACAGGATATGATCTACATATTTCTATACTTGAAGGCTCATATTGGTTTAATATTATTGTATCTCTTTCTCATTTCTTCTCCACGGACACCCCCTTGTCGCGGGGGAGAAGCTTGCGTGCCCTTATGAGGCTGTGAGCTGTGCTGGCAGTGGTTGTGCCTCCGGTAGGGTCTCCCATGCTAGTCAGGTCTCAGCTGAAGGGTCAGACAAAGTGTGTCCATGGGCAGGATGGGCTCACCAGCCTCCCGGCAACCATCCTAGGAGAAGGACAACTCTAACTCCAAACCCGGGCAGATGGAGCTCGCTTAGCCCTGTAAGGCCATCCATCTAANTTTCTCATTTACAGATTTCACTGTAATTGTTAGTCTTCATTTTCCATGCCTTTAGAAAATCTAGTTGGTCTATTAGCCTGGATAACTTACATACTGTTAAGACTCACCCCTGAAGGCACAGGTAACTCAGATTCTTTTTAATAGATCCCATGGGGTGGATTAGAGAGAAATGACGCTGAATGATCTGTGTTTATAAAAACATATATATGTATGGTTTATTTTAGAACAATTTGGTTGCAATGAAAAGGAGCTATGTAACCACTTTGGTTAATATCTATAGAAATACAGTAATATAAAATCATAAAAATAAAACTTAAGAAAATATATGGAAAAGAAATAAAGACAAAGAAAGGATAAAAGTAGAAAGATATCACCACCTGTATGTCCAGTGATGAGGCTTGCTTGTTGAAATTTTGATGTCCATTGGTTGAAGTGATTGTCACAGCCTTGATCTGTTGTGCATGAGGGAAGTTCCAGGAACACAGACTTCAGTGGGTTACTATACATGCAGGTTCATGTGGGAGAGCTCAAGTGCCTTCTCTCAGGTGGGAGTTTTACACTGTCTAATATAACACTGTGGTTCTGTTGCAACACGGTGGATCATGCACACTCTTCTGGTGAAAGGCCCCAGCAGTGAGTCTTGGGGCACTCTGGGGGTATTTGATGGTTTATGGCACCTTCTAAGACATGACGGCTGCATTTACTGTAAGTGTAATTGAGCCAGTCATTCCCCATCAGTAGGGATGAATAATGTGAATGTCCTGATACCTTCACCAGGAAAGGGTGGGGGCGGGATGGGGGTACTTTTATAACTGAACCATGTGTCTAAGGGAGGACATTGGCATGATAAAAAACACTATCTCTACTTTGTAGGGTCTGCTTCTTACCGGTGTTCTCTCTCAACTAGCTAAAAATCCAGCCTGTAGCCTCCAGTGGAGGGTGTGCTCTCCCTCTGTTTTATGCAATCAGATGTTTCACCACTACATACAAAAACTCTACTCCTCCAGTTTGGTTTCAGAAGAAAGGTGAGGGAGAGAGTAGGAAGGAAGGGGAGAGTGCAGACCTCACCTCAGCAAAGCACCCTGCTGCTTTTGCTAATGGTAGATTGAGTCACTAACCATTAACATTTCAATCTCTCACACATACTGGCTCCCATCCTTGTCATCTTCCATCTCTCTTGCTTTCACCATCTGTCTTATATGTCAAGTCTTGTTCCACACAACAAAATAAAATGAAGATTATGTTATGTGCCCAGAAAACATAGAATCACAGAATCGCAGAATATGCTGAGTTGGAAGGGATTCACAAGAATCATCAGGTTCTGGCCCTGCATGGACCATTCCCTACAGTCACACCATATGCCCAAGAGTATCATCCAAATGTTTCTTGAACTCTGTCAGGATTGGTGCTGTGACCACTGCCCTGGAGAGTCTGTTCAGTGCCCAACCACCCTCTGGGTGAAGAACCTTTTCCTTATATCTAACTTATACCTCCTCTGTCACAATCTCAGGTCATTCCCTCAGGTTCTGTCACTGGTCACCCCAGAGAAGAGATCAGTGCCTTCTCCTCCTCTTCCCCTTATGAGGAAGTTGTAGACTGCCATGAGTTCTTCCCTAAGTCTCCTCTTCTCCAGGCTGAACAGACCAAGTGCCCTCAGCTGCTCCTCATACAGCTACCCTCCAAGGCCCTTCATCAGCTTTGTTCCCCTCCTTTGTGTGCTCTCTAAGAGCTTAATGTCTTTCTTATATTGTGGTGAATGGAAGGAAGATGGAGAATGCACTTACTTTTGTTTTTCATTGCCATACTATAACAAGCAGCTGGAAGATCAGCGAGTCAGACAACAATTCTGGATGCAACTGCCTGATGTATGTAAAAAAAAGTAGAAATTAGAAACCAGAGGTAGTAACTAGCAGCTTAGTGCAAAAGTGTCATTGTAAGAAGACTAGCAGGGATGAACAAAAAGACCCACATTCATAAGACTCACCTCCCAGTCATCTACATACTAAGTTGAACTATCATACCCATTTCTATCCCATTAAGTATTGAATGAAGCAGTAGCAGAACAGCAAGCAAGATTATGAAAATGGAGTCCTCGAGAGCTAATTTTGGTCTTCTCAAATTCCATGGGATAAGGCTCTAGAAGAGATGGGAGTCCAAGAGAGCTGGTCAATATTTAAGCACCACTTCCTCCAAGTTCAAGACCAATGTATACCCATGATGAACAAATGAGACAAAGAGGGTATGAGACCTTCATTGTTGAGCAGGGTGATCCTAGTGAATCTCAAATGCAAGAAAGAAATTTATGGGATGTGAAAAAGCTACCTGGGAGGCCTATAGGAATATCATCAGAGTATGCAGGAAAAGCAATGAGGAAGGCCAAGGCCCACTTGGAATTGAGTCTGGCAAAGAAGATCAATGGCAAGAAGGAGGACTTCCACACGTATATCAGCAGCAAAAGGAAGATTAGGGAAAATGTGGGGGCACTGCTGAATCAGATGGATGCCTGGTAAAAGAAGACACAGAGAAAGCAGGATTGCTGAATGCCTTCTATGCCTCAGTCTTTACTGCTGAGGTCAGCCCTCAGGAGTCCCAGATCTCAGAGGTAAGAGAAGAAGGTTAGAGAAAGGAAGACTTCTCCCCAGTTGTAGAGAGTTGAGATACACATTGACCAGGCAGACTAAACATCCATGGGCCCTGTTGGGATGCACCCATAAATGCCAAAGGAGTTGGCAGATGTTGTTCTGCTGCTCTCCATTGTCTTTGAAAAATTATGGAGAATGGGAGAGGTGCCAAATTACTGGAGGAAGGCCAATGTTACTCCCATCTTCAAAAAAAAGCAAGAAGGAGGACGCAGGAAACTAGAGGCCAGTCAGCCTCCATCCCTGGGAAGATGACAGAACAGATCATTATGGAAGTCATCACAAAGCATGTAGAAGAAAAGAAGGTAATTAGGAGTAGCCAGCATGGATTCACCAAAGGGAAATCATGCTTGCCCAATTTGACAACCTCCTGTGATGGCATGGCAGGATGAGCTGACAAGGACCCAGTTGTGGAAGCAGAAGCAGTCTACCTCAAGGCTTTTGACACTGTCTCCCATAACATCTTTGTAAGTAAGCTAAGGAAATGTGGGTCAGATGAATAAACAGTAAGGTGGATCAAGAACTGGTTGAATGGCAGAGCTAAGAGGGTGGTGTTTAGCTGAGCAGAATCCAACTGAAGGCTTGTAGTCAGTGACATTCCCCAAGGATCAATACTTGGTCCAGTCTTTTTCAACTGTTTATTAACAACCTGGATGAAGGGATAGAATATAGCCTCAGCAAGTTTGCTGATGATATGGAGCTGGGAGGAGTGGCTGATACACCTGAAGGCTGTACCGCTGTTCAGTGAGACCTTGATAGGCTGGAAAGTTGGGTGGAAAGAAACCTAATGAGGTTCAACAAGGGCAAGTGTAGGGACCTGCACCTGGGGAGGAATAACCCCAAGTATCAGTACAGGTTGGGCTCTGACCTACTACCAGAGAGCAGTTATGCTGAGAAAGGCCTGGAAATCTTGCTGGATGACAAACTGACTGTGAACCAGTATCATGCTTTTGCAGGCAGGAGGGCAAATAGCACTCTGGGGTGCGTTGGGAAGAGTGTGCCCAACAGGTCAAGGGACATGATCTTCCCCCTCTACTCAACTCTAATGAGTCCATGTCTGGGAGTGCCGTGTCCAGTTCTCGGCTCCTCAGTACAAGAAAGACAAAAAGTTACTGGTGGGGAGTCCAGTGGAGGCCACAAAGATGATTAGGGGTCTAGAGCACGTCTCTTATGAAGAGAGACTGTGGGTGCTGGACCTGTTTGGTTAAGAGACGAGAAGACTGGGAGGGCATCTCATTAATGAATATGAATATTTCAAAGGTGGATGCCAAAAGTATGGTGCCAGACTCCTTTCAGTGGTGCCCAGTGACAAGATGAGGTGCAATGGCCATAAGTTAAAACACAAGAAGTTACACCTTAACACGAGGACTGACTTCTTTACATTAGAGATGGCAGAGTACTGGAACAGTCTGCCAAGGTGGGCATGGATTCTACCTCTTTGGAAACGTTCAAAACCCACCTGGACACATTCCTGTGTGACCTGCTCTAAGTGATCCTGCTTTGGCAGGGAGGCTGGACTAGATGATTTCCAGAGGTCCCTTCCAACCCTAACTGTGTGATTTTCTGACTCTCTTAATATCCAAATTCAGATATTTGTTTTACCTTTTGTGTGGGGCATATGCTTAACCCCTTGTGAGATCAGCAGCTCTTCAAAATTCGGTTATTGTGCTTTGCTTAATAAAAATGAATTTAAGAATATACTTAAAAGATATAATTGAACTGAGGTCCAAGATGAATTCAAAAATTCTCATAGTGTTTGAAGTTTCACTGACTATTGAAAAATGGTAGACATTAATCAGATAATGGTAGTCTATGTGCATGTCTTATTTGTCTCTATAAGTCAAACAGAAAAAAATCATCTGAATGCTCTGAAGTAAAACATTGTTAAAGCAGAAGAGACTGGACAAAGGGAAGATAAGAAATTTTCATTGAAATAGAAGTAAAAGGGGGACTGTAAAAGAAGACTGTAAAAACAAGGCTGCCACTACATAAATCAGTGGAGACTGACTTTGAGATCTAGGACACAATCACATCTAAGTAAAATACAGAATCAAATGCTATCTTTCCATAAGACTATTTTTTCCTTGTTTTTCTTTTTTCTTTTTTTTTTTTTTGGCTATGCAATTTAATTTTACTCTCTTATATAACTTTCCATCTGAAGGTATGGGAGGTCTTAGTTTGAACAAAATGTAAAAGATGGATTCCCAAATTAAATACATTTGGAAAGACATTGAATTATTGTTCATGAACCTTAACGTGCTTGCACATGTGTCCCAGTATCCTTGAGTTTAAATTTGATACCCTGATTAAGTATAATTCCCAGTTTTGTATGTATCCAATAAGCACACTGTTCCATATTATTATTTTTGCTTCCAAAAAACACTAGAAATTCTCTTAGATTTCTCAAACTATCTTCATGCCATAATTTAGAACTGGACAAATAAAGGAAGGATGGCAAGCTTTCTTAAAAAAACCCAAGAAACAAAACCAAAACAAAAACAAAACCACACACATATACAAAAACAAACAAACAAAAATACCAAACAACAAAAGCCATTCTCTTCCCCTAAGTTTGATTTCTGAAAATATTCTGACAAAATTTCACTAGTATAATAATTGAGAGATGATGAATTCTTATGGGAAGTTTTTTGCAAGAATTCCATTTTAAATTTATATGAACACTGTGTCATATATGTCAGAAATGCTTTTTGCTTAACCATCCATTGAAGGAAATTTATCATCTCAGTCCTAGCTATGAAATAAAAACTAAGCTTTGAATTGCCACAATCAATGAAAAAGAGGTAAAACACAAAGTGGGTAATCAGTCCCCAGAGTCATACTCTAACCTTAGGTATGTTACATAAGGAGAAAGAACCTGAAAACTAATTGCATTTATTATTTCTTGTGAATTCTTAGTGCAACTCTATTGGCTCTAAGCTTTTATCCAGATGCAGCTCCATCTTTTTATCTGTTTTTTTGGGGTTTTTTTTTGGTTTTTTTTTGTTAGGTTTTTTGCTTTGTTTGTTTTTGGTGGGGTTTTGGGAGGTTTGGTGTGTTTGTTTGTTTGTTCATTTGTTTTTCCTAATTAGTTCAAAAATATATCATGTACTAAGTTCTATGTTGAGCATATCAGCTAATTAGAAATTTCTGAGAATACAACCTAAAATCAATGTGCACTATGGGGCAAAGATGTCTGGTTTTACTGCCCTTTCAACTGTACGTTTTATATATTGGCAAAAGTAGCTTACAACTGCAGCAGTATAGAACTCATGGCAATAAAAAATTCAAGGCTTACAAAATGTCATAAAAAGCTCATGGACTATTTCTAGAAAAGTCATGAATTATTTATGAAGCAACTTTCAGAACTAGGTTTTCTGTCCTGTTTCCATTTATATTATATGTCTCAGAGTCATCAATTTCAGTTTATTTTAACTTATGAAGGATAATCTTTCATTTTTTCACTAGAAAGTAAGAAATAAAAGAATGCCAGCCATTCATGGCATATATATAAGATATAGTTATTAATTAAATGTATCCATTTAAAAAGCAGGAAATTTTAGGGGTCCATGGCTTCCAGGCAGCTTAAAATTTGTGAGAGTATCACTAAATGATTTATTTCTGTTTCATCTGATAATTAAAGTTGAATAAACAATTTGCAGCTAATATGTTTTTTCATAGCAAAATCATCTTCGTCTGTTTAAAAATTGAGTCATAATTATCCCAACAGCAGCTTAACAAAGAAAAGCAAAAGCAGTGCTCAGAAGCAAAAGAAAAATAAAAAAGATTTATTCTCTATGTCCCTTGTCACTTCCTGGGAAGCAGGGCCTAAATATGCAAAGCAGTTTGTCCACAAGACTAATGCTTTAATAAATGCACTCTCTGCTTCTCCTTTCTCTCATGATGTTTAATGCCAAGCACGATGTCATATGGTAAGGAGTCATATGGTCAACTTGAGTCAGCTGTTCTAGTTGTGTTCCCTCTCAGCCTCAATCACTTTCAGCCTACTGGCCATTAAAGGGCGAGTTAGAAGTTACACGGCTGTTGCTGTTCAGCATTGGCTCAGCAGTAGCCAAAGCACTAGTGTGTTGCCAACATTGTTCGAGCTACAATTACAAAGCATGGTGCCATGAGTGCCGCTATGAGGACAGTTAACTCATTCTCAGAGAGACACACACAGTTCCCTGATAAGAAAAGTAAAAAGTTGTGTGCAAGCGACATCCACCACATCAGCACATGAATAAATAGGTCAGGGTTTCTGTGGATAAAATCCTAGTACCTTACATACTTTTGAACAGACCAACCACAGTCCATCCTTACAGCCATGACATATCTTCAAAAATTGTGTTCATCACTAAAATGTAAGCATGTCCATGTATGAGGAAGTCTTCAGGTTATTTTTTTGCACCATCTGAGAGAAGTTAGTGAAGGACTGGGGACAAGGGAAGGCTGAACTGGAAGAGAGACAGTCCTTCTCAGGGTTTGTTAGCTGAAAGAGTAAACTGATCAGCTTTGCAGTGGGAGCAGTAGGAGGGTATCTGTTTGCATTTTAGTGCATTAGACAGTGTATTTCAGATCATCTGCCTGGATTCCCCTTATAGAACATGGAGAGCAATTACAACTTCCACAGTACAACTCATCTCATTTTAAGGCCTGCGACTACATCTGGGCAGATGAACTATGTAACAGATGCGCATATTTCTCTCAGTTAAATAGAAGTGGAGCTGAGATGCTTAAAGCTGTAGATGCTTAAAGCCAAGTGAGATGAATCCTGCCTGGGGTCTTCGCCTTCAGAATATTCATGAACTCATAAGTTGTCTTTTAAGATCGGATCAAAATTCTTAACTAATAATCTCCAGCAATTGTGCAAACTGTAGCATATGGTAAGGAATCATCAGTTGCTGGCTACTTTTGAGGCACTGCACTTATAAACAACATATTGTTTTGCACTTTTGGAAAGATCAATTCTTAGTTTCTATTCAATGGTTTGGGGTTTTTTTGGTTTTTTTGTTTTTTTTTTTTGTAAGAAGACAATGAAAATAAATCACTGAATAATGTAAAGTTTAGGGGACAAGCCATTCCTAGTATGAGTTGACTAAGGTAATATCACTGGTCAAAATATTTTTTCATGCTGAAACATTTTGACCTATCTATCACAACAAGATAATATCAGGTTATACAGCACTGCACAGAATGCAGAAGGAAGCTGAACAGTCTAGCTCAAACACTGAATTCTCTGACTTAATGCTGCAGTTATTTACCTAAATCACTAGGCATTCTAAAGCCATTATCAGAAATGACAGGGCAAGGAGAGAGGGAATCGAAAAGCAGACAGAATTTAAAAACCTATTGCTAAGCTTAATGTAGTCAGATTTCCTGGGCAGCACCAGATTGAATTTCTCCTAGTAATAATGTATTCTTTAACAAGAAAAGCAAACTAGACCTGGGATGAATCTCAGGTTGGAAGATAGGTGACTTCCTGACAAACAACATTGTCAAAAGACTCTTCGAACTCTGGCAGGCTTGGTTCTGTGACCACTTCCCCAGAGAGTCTTGTGCAATGACTGAGCATTTTCTCATTGAAGAACCTTTCTCTTAAAGTCCAGTCTAAACTTCCCCTTATGTAGGTTCATTCCATTTTCTCTTGTCCTATCACTCATTACCAGAGAGATCAGCAGCTCCCACTCTGCTGCCTCCCTTAAGGAAATTGTAGACTGCGACAAGGTTATCCCTCAGCCTTCTCTTCTCCAAGCTGAACAAAAGGAGTGACCTCAGCTATTCCTCCTGAGTCTTGCCCTCAAGACTTTTCATCACTGGTGTTACCCTCCTCTGGATACATTCCAATAATTCCTGTCCTTCTTACATTACAGAACAGTACTTGAGGTGGGGCTGCAGTACAGTGCAGAGTGGAACAATCCACTCCCATGACCAGACAGTGATGCAGCTCTTGATGCACCCCAGGACATTATTGGCCCTTTTGGCTGCCAGGGCACACTGTTGACTCACATTCAACTTCCCATTGACCAAGACCCCCATATCTCTTTCTTGGGACTGCTCTCCAGCCTTTCATGCCCCAAATTGTGCCTACAACCAGGATTACCCTGCCCCAGAAGCAGAATCCAGGAATTTTTTTTTTTTTTTTTGTTGAATTTCATATGGTCATAGAATCATAGAATCATAAAATCTTACAAACAGTTGGGTTGGAAAGGACCTTAAAGATCACCTAGTTCCAGCTCTCCTGCTATGGATAAATTTTATGACTGGTGGTGTTAATTTTCCTTAAAATAATATTGACTGTAATTAATTTCTTCAGTTATTTTAGTATTCATTTGCATATACACATTATTTCAAATCAAAAGTAAGTCTTTACTATGTCTTTTTTCTTTTTTGTGCAAACTCTGAAGGGACAATCAGTGCCAAAGGTTCTATTTCAAGCTGAAGTTGTCTTCATACATATAGACCTTTAATCCTGACATGAGAAAATCAAATACCATATCAAGTAAGCAAGTAATTCTTCCAGGAAACAGGTCAACATGAGTATTCAGTTCTCCAGTAAAATAAAAGCTCAAAAAATGGCTTGAACCACACAATAAAACTTCTTTCTTCCACTCCCTTAAATTTATTTTTCACTTGGAAGCTTTTAGGTACCAAAAAGCTTTCCAGGAATAACACCATTGTAAGCTTAATAACTTACTTACACCCCCACTAAAAGAGTTAAGCACAACAGTGCTAAATGATGATGCCTGTTAGAACCACAGCTTGACAAAGAATATTTCAAATGGTGTTAAATTGCATTATCTTTCCAGTATGATATATAAAAACTTTTGTCTAATCATAGAAATGGAACAGTACATGTGCATACTATGGTGTTCCCTGGATCTGCAAGTATTTAACCATCTCCATTATAAAAAACTGGTAAAATATTTTCTAAATGTAATATAGACACTATGATAATGAACCAAGTTATGTTTTGTTGTTATATCTCCACTCAGAATTGAAAACTGTTTTTATCCTTCCCCACTGATAAATTACTAGGTCATACTACAACAAGTACAACCAGAAAAATTCTTAGAATTTGTTCTATTTGATTTTTTAAAAAAGGTTGAGTTCTCTTCCACCCTTGAGTGTTTCAGATTATGAAGGCTGTAAAATCATGTGTCTACACCAAAGTTCATATATTCTGAGGTCTGTCAACTATATTTTGCTTCAATGTTTGGTTTGATATCCACAACAACTAAGGATTCAGAAATCCACAAACTGCACAAGGTTACTCTGCAATATTGCAACAGTCTGTAATTACCTTATACTATTTCATCAATGATTTCAGGTCAGTTCTCCACAAGACTTCTTTTTAAATTGCTGGCAGGCAAAGGAAGGTTTGTTTTCGGTATAGCAGCTTAGGCTGTAGACAGTTTTCAAAAATCTGCATATTCAATCACTATTTCTTCACTCTGGGATATAATGCCAAAATTTCTCTAAGACATCACTATAGAATTCTGACACTGTCAACCTGTTGCATATAACTGACAGTTTTAACCTTTATGTTTTGAAAAACATTCAATAGTTTTTTTTCTGTACCGCTTCCCCAAAATATACGGTTTTGTATTTCTGGGCTTCTGGGCTTCAGCCAATCTCCTGCATGCCAGGTTATTCAAAGCTACAATATAACCCACAGATAAATAGAGAATTATATGACAAAGATTTTGCCATCTGGCATAGGAGCTTGATGGATTTTAGATGTTCTAAAATCATTTGTCAACTAAGAATATTTCATTAGATAGTTGTGCAGTCACGACACTCTTCATTATAAGAAAGTATGTAAAAATAACACTAAAGTTCGGGTTATACACAGTTTAGGCACGTCTGTATAATTGGCTACAAAGACATTTTGAGACGATTTCATCATTTAATCTTTGCGTCAACTTGCTCTTGTAAACCCTACTGTAAATAACTACATTTGAATAGCAACAGGCTGAAGTCTAAGTTCAGTTCACGGGGAAAGCTTACACGAGTGCAGCATGATTTCATATTCACAATAATGAAAAGTTTATGGAGTTCAGGTAGGGATTGATCCAGACATTCCTGTACAATGCCATTAATACATGACTGTTCTTCACTAACTCAGAAATTTTTCTACCAGACTTCATCCTGTAGACTGGTCTTCCGGCATCATTCTTAGTTGATAAGAGGAATTAGAAAGATAATATGATCTGAAAAGCTTGTTAAGGTGAGGTTCTTGGGTCACATAAATAAAATAACCCCTTGAATTTCAACAGAGCTGTGTTAATTCCATTCTGTCTTTCACTGGCTGAAGGAGCATATCCATTTAATGGTTTATTTTCAATTACATTGACATAAACAAGGGGTGTTTTGCTTAGGAATTGAAAAGTAGAAACAAGTCATCAGTGTTTTTCACTAGCATTAATGTTTCACTACAGTACACTTTGAGGAATTCCAAAAGTGAAATATGATAAATCACTGGAAAGGTTTTTCCACATGGTTTTAGTGATCTAAAATAGATAGATATATGAATGTGGTGGGTTCATCTTGGCTGAATGCCAGGTGCCCACCCAGCTGCTCTATGACTCCCCTTCCCAGCTGGACAGGGGAGAGAGTAAGGGTAGAAACAAAAAAAAAAAACCAGCACAAATCGTGGGTTGCGATAAGGCAGTTTATAATTATACAAATAACAAAAGCAAAAGCAGGGAGCGTGAGCGCAAAGCAGAAGCAGCAATTAATATCTACGTCCCATGTGCAGCGATGGTCAGCCACGTCTCTGGGAAGCAGGGCACCTACACGTGTGTCGGGTGTTAGCAGGCAGCCATCGGAGACAATGAGTGCCTGCCCTTCCTGCTTCTTGCCCCAGCTTTTATATCTGGGTTGACATCATATGGTATGGAATATCCCCTTGGTCAGTGTGGATCAGCTGGCCTATTTGTGCCCCCTCCCAGGATCTTGTCCTTGACTGAACAGTGAGTGCTGCACTCAGTGGTAGCCAAAATATGGGTGTGTTATAGACACCAATGCAGAGCACAGCACTGTGAGGGCTCCTACGGGGAAACAAATTCTGGCTCAGCCAGACCCACCACAATGAGAAAAGTAATAGCCTCTAGTAGTAAAGAATGCAGAGACAGTTTTCAAAAAATGTGCAAATTTCTAAAGTCACAGAGAGATACCTGTCAGGACTGGTCAAGATAAACCCTGTAACTCTCATGGTGTCTACAGAAAACCTCAGTCAGTGAGTGTTCATCTGCTCTTACAGGTACCTTCATTTCCTGAAATCTGGCTGACAGTTCTTAAAAACTGTGACAACCCTTTTTAAAAGAGGCTTTTTTAAAAAGTATACCTTTATCTATTATCTTAATTCAAGAGAATTTATTTTAACCTCCAAAATAATAAAAGCCAACAAATTAGTCAAGTAGCCTGCTGCTCCATTGTACTGACGCTGCAAGGCCAGTAGTTCTTCTCAGTAACTATGCAACAGTGACCCTTAGTTCTAAGTAACCAGAGAGGAGGCTGAAACCAAATAATAAAAAAGAAACCATATAATGGGGGAAGAAGGGTAAGCTTCAGGCAAAACGATTTGAGTGGGAAGTTGCTTTTGTTCCAGGAACCTGGTGTTCTGATGAGCCATCGGTACCTGAACGGCTCATGACTGGAGGTACACAGAAGAAGCCAAGTCATTTGAGTTATGACTTGGCCATCTAAGAGCGAAATCTGAACACAGATACACTCAGCTGCTCTACTGCAGAGCAGGGGCTCCTTCAGCTCACCAAATGTGTGCACTGTAAACAAATGGTACTGAATGCAAACATGCGACCGATTCTTATTACCACCTCTAACCTTGCTAATTTCTTCTGCTGGCAGAGGGATTCATTCAATCAGTATATTTTACCAGAGTCTAAGGTTGTGGAGGCAAGAGCACTGTAAGAATACATAAAATCAATCCTCACTGCAATTGTTAAATTATCAGGACAGTTACCTACACTATCATCTCTGTGTCAAATTATATGATAATTGAGTAGCTGGGAAAAGTGAAAGCAGGAATACTTCAATTTTATCCCTTTTCTGCCACCATGCATATTTTATTTCTGCTAAATCATTTATAGAATACCTTCTTGTTGTCTACAGAAAGCTCAAGATATTTTTAGTATCATTAAAGAATCTGATGACCTATCTCCACATGTGATGGAGAGGTCCAATGGGCTCAGTTAAAACTCATGCTATTACCTACTTCAGCTCTTCCAGGTACTTGAGCTGAATCTGTTATGTTATTGGGTTTTTTGCCATCAGGCATTTGACATGTTCAAGTGTATGAATGCAATCAGCTAAATGCTGCTTATTTTTTGGCAGGGCACGTGTAGTATTTGCTTAACCAAAGAAACTACAGTTACAAGTCATAGTGCTTTGGAAACAGAGTAAGTATGGTTTCAACTGCATCATTTTAGTAGATAAATTGTTTTTCTGTAATCCACAACCTTTAAAAAAAAAGTTCTTGATGTCTGTGCTGAGGTAACTAACCTGAGTACGAGTTTCAACATTTGGTTCTCAATCTAGATTATATTTCAAACTGCAAATTTTTGCTACTGGACTTTTCAAAATACACGTGACACAAAAAAAAAACCAAAACACTGTGCATGAGCTGGAACTCCTACTTCAGGAAAATGACCTTATGAACCTAATGAAAATGTCTGAGGGAAAAATTGCAGAGATGGACCTTTTTAGCTAGAGTATTATTGATAGATAAAAAACAAATCACAAAGCTGGTATTCACAGCATGCCTACTTTCTATTGATATAACTAATCTTATCTGGGCAGGAAGGTAGGGCAGGAATGTGTAATACAATGGCCTACCTTCATTTTTTTGAACAAGCCACACTTTGTTCAGAGCTTGTTTTCCTTGCCTGAAACATGGCTTTGCTAGTAACTATCATTATTAGACTATATTTCTTTCCTCACTTTCAAATATTTTATCCAGCTCAGCACAAGCTTTAAGACCCCAGAGGGACCTAAAACTTCTAAGAGCTTTTGCAAAAATAGATGCCTCAAACCAAACAGCACCTCAACAGATAAGTTATTTGAAGTTAGTTTCTCTCAAAGAGAATTTCATTTCTTAAGGTGAGCCAACATTTTAGAAATATCTTACAGTCCATCATCAAACTCAAGCTAATAAATTCTCTAACATCTCTGTAAAACCAGAATAAATTCACTCTTGTCTTTGATATGAGAGAGTTGCAAATATTTTTCTTGATATTTATTTAATATTTTTTTTTTCAATTTGAAAGAATGTGTTTGTTTTTTTCTGCTTATCTAATATACCTAAAATGGACACAATTATTTTCATTGAATAAGTTTCAGAAACACTTTACTATTAGTGTGCTTTTCTGCTTTTCCTCTGCATCTTTGAAAATGGCAGAATTTATTTGGCGTATTAGTCAACTAATGCTTCAAGAGCATATAAGGGGAAAGAAGTTATTTTTTGTTGATTTCTTCCTTCTGAGAAAGAATTTAGGGAGGAAATTCGTTCTGTCTTTTTCATGGTGATATACGTGTACAAAGTAATATGACCAAAAAGATGATATTTATTCTGCTCTAAATACAAGCACAGGAGAATCTGAACTGGAAGAAGGCATTGAAGAACAAGTCTTTTCTGCACAGGATGTCAAAGAGAAAAAGGGACTGCATACTTTAAACAGATCCATGCAAGAAAAACCCTCAGCTAATCTTCCTTTGAAGAAGCCAACACCTTCAGTCTATATACAGGCAATCAGATGAAATACAGGAAGTGGACAGCCTTTTTTCCTCTGGCAAAGCAACTGTGCCATACAAGAGTAATAGTTTTATTCCTTTAAAGTAAAAGAGGAGTCAGTCTTGCTCAGGTAATAATGAAATACTTTATTTAACCCACTCTGTTTATTTTGACAAAGGCAGTTAGCATTTTCCAAATGTTGAATTCTTCATAATAGGTTGTAGAAAGCCCATACATCAAAGATAACTTGTTTGCAAAGGTTATACTAACCACATCCACATAGTTAAAAATATTTTTGATATAATGCCTTCATAGATATTAGATTTAATTTGTATTAGTTAACAGGATTTCGTTTTTGTAAAAATTTTGTAGCAAGCTGAGTTTAAGAAAAATGATCTATTTTTGAACAAAAATAAAAACTGATGAGATGAAATTTCTCTTCCTCAAAGTGGAATAACCTACCCTTCAATCACCCTTATAGATGATAAAAAATGTCCTGGATAATTTCAAGGAAAACCGTGTTTGGTACAATATCAGCAATGGAGCAGAAAATCCAGAAAAGTAAAGCAAGGGCGCCCCCTTGTGGTCTTAGTCTCACCTAATAAAATGCCATCCAGAGGTTCCAATACTGACTGGAAAACTGTTAACATTTTCTATAAGCGAGTATAATAGATAGTAAGCAATCTCAAACGATTCATAAAATCAATATATAGATTTTTGGCATCAATCATCATACCTTGGCTTTACTCATGGAGTATATAGAAACACATAGTCTTTAGTCTTTAAAAAGAAGAGTGCCATATCTCAGATAATTCATGGTCTAAAAATTCTCATTGATCTTGGAAACTGAAAATAAAACAAATCACTCCACTTTCAGGGCATTTTCATGGCAAAAATAGGCATCTTAGGGTGCATTTTTAAATTGAACTGTGTTCTTTCATCTGTTAGATAAAATATTGCCTGTTAAAAGTTTTCAAATATAAAGTTCTGCATGTTGTCGACAAATTCATACTTGAATTTTTTTTCAATACCATAACAAACATGATCATTGACAAACCTTCTTTTCATTAGATACTTATTAACTGAAAAAAATAATAACAAAAAGAAATTGTTCGACAACTGGTCTGGTTAAGCAGGCCGTCTACCAAAATTGCCGCCTTTTTTTTTATTTTTTTATTTAATGTAACTGAAGCGAGTTTGCTGTAGAGAAACAGATAATCCACAAGAATTCAGACAACCTCAGGCAGAGAGCTAGCCCTCTGGAGGAGAATGAAGGGAAAGAGAGCAAAAAGATTAGAAAAATACTGTCAGGTCCTCAAGATGAATTCATAAGCAATAACGAAAGGGAATTCATGACTTTATAAGATGAGGAAGTAGCTTATACATAAAGGAGAAGCTATCGTCCTTTCTCACTCTGCAGAAAAACTATAAAAGCCTGATGGCAGTGAGAGATTGATGCCTTAGCAATGTTAGTTAAAGCTACAGCTGCTCTAGTTTCCTGAGAAAAGTGATTTCCTCACGGGAGAATAAGGGCACAAGAGGAATAAGTCATTCTGCTCTTAGCTAAAATAGTCAGTCTCCACCTGTCTTTTCTCTGTGCTTTTGTTGTAGTTAATTCTATACAGACACAGGTACAGCAAAGCCACAATTTTTGCAAACCACAAATTTCTTCTGAACAAAGTGTCACTTACTGCATTAGCAATCCCCTCCAGATACACGCTTTGAATAATTTGGGATATTTTCAAAAGTAGAACACTTTAATAATTCATGGGGCACTAGTAAAACAAACAAACAAGGAAACACACACCTCACAACCTGATTGTGGAAATTGTGCAATTTCTAATGAAAATCATGGCTACTGCTGCCACCACACAAGCCTGCAAAAGAAACACATATAACCTAAACAGGAAGTTCACCTGTTGTATTATGTCATCACCAAAGTACTACTTACATTGCACCTGTAATCCTGTTATAACTCAGTTGCAAAGGGAACAGACTGGCTTGGAAGTGTAAGGCTAGATGGAAACAGACTAGCTGCTGGATTAATGCAAAGATTTAAGTTACTACTCTACGAGAATGGGGGACTTCCTTCAAGGCCTTCTCTAAGAGATTTTTCTTCTTACATGATTAATGCCAGAAAGCTGTGCCAGGGTGATGTCACAGGCCTTGGCTGAGCCCAGCCACAGACTCAGTGACACCAGACCTGTGGTGGATCTTCTGCTCTTGCAAGTCTCTGAATCTCATTATAGGTAGCAGGAACATAGCTCACACATGAGCCAGGAATTTTCAGCAGTCCAATTAATATTTTAACAGTCTAACAGTCCACACTATCTAATTATTGAAGAAAGGCTCATTAATCTTCCTCTAACATATTTTAAAGATAAAATGCTTTTTAGATTCTATCTTTTTTTTTTTTCCTATTGTTACGCTCTCCAGTCTAGTATTTTTTTAAGGCATTTTGTGTTGACCATTTCAGTCTTTCTCAGGAAGGCCATGGCCCACAGCAATGAGTGGGTGTACTCGCAGAGGATATGGTCCTTTGACCAGTGTCCCATTTGGGTCTCTGGACACACATTTCTTCTCTCTCCCTGCCATTTACTGATAAGGGCCCATTGCGGGAATGCAGCAAGTGCCCCTTCACCCTGTGACACAAAGGGCACTTTTTCCCCCCTGTTTGTCTACCGGAAAAAGATAATCAGTCTGTCCTCCTTTAACTTCAGACTTTTTTTTATGGATGATATCCATACCTTTGTTCCTAAGAGTTACACCTCGCTTGTGTTTATGTAACCCATGTGCTTAGGACTACAGTTGCATTTGTGTATGTACATCTGTACCCTCTCTCCACTCCTATGAAGCACAGCATAAACATGTGGTGCAGTTCTCAGTACTCTGCCAGTCTCACATTGCTTTGAGCTCCCAAACACCATCCACGTATTGAAGGTTGTCTTAGACCTGTTAATCTTCGTTATAGTAACCTACATTTGATCAGACCTTGAAAACTTGTCCAAACTTCTTGAATCTTGCAAGCTTGGATCTGTAATTCCCCTTGGCAGTGTTCCACAGGGTATAGATAGGCGTTATCCTTCAACACTTTTCCAGTTCTTGTCTAGAAAAGACAAATTATCTTTTACCCACTCTCTTCAGGCCACTCATTTTGCAGTTCTTTCACATATGCTTCCAAAACTGGGTCAGATTTTAAAATATTTAAGTAGATAGTAACTCTCTAGGTAGTTAGAATCTATTGTGCATGTAAGTCATACCACAAAAATCCCACTAAATGACTTGTGTATCTTGATATGTCTAAACACTTATAAAAACCTGCTCAAAATGTGTAGAACAATGAAAAGCAAAAAACATACCCAGCTGCTATTAGCAGTAGAGATTACTTTAAGCTATTATATTTAAAAGGGCTTGCATCAGGCTGACTGAATTTACAATGTGACTGAATGGTTGCTAGGATCAGAAAGACAATTCTCAAGAAGAATACTGACAGATAATATTTCTGAGTTTCCTTTCACTGTGGGAGCATGTTGGCTCCATGTATCATTTATAAGTTTTTACCATGCCTTGGCTCTCATCCCCTGTCCTTCCAATTGTAAGCTGTAAAGGAATTCTGATGACTGTGATGCTGTTACAAAATATAACTGATAGGGTTGTTTTGGAGATCAAGTGTTGTTTCCTTTTTTGAATTTAGTCTGGACAGACATTTAGATCTACACTTTGCCAATATTGAGCCAAGGCACTAAACCTAATCAAACTTTCCTTTCAAGAGTTTTAATGGCTCTGTAGCTCTCCCTGGATGTCACATATCTAGAAACCTTGTCTTTTATGCTTGTATAGCACTTTACGTGGCCTTTTTATGGCTCTAAATTAAGAATTATCTCATATGACCATTCCTTTTTTCCATGAGGAGTATAATGTCCTAAGCTTTTAAAGCTCCATGACCATTACCTGTGTAAGTCTCATTAACCTTTTTTTACTGCTAGGCTTTTTGTTCACCACTTTTAAGCCCTTAATACCATGACAAAATACTAACATAATTCCCAGTAACAGACTTTAGTAATTGCCACAGAATTTCACATTTCCTAGATAATTGCAGACTCTGGTAGGCTGTCTAAACACCATTATTTTCTGTATCATATATGTAGCTAAAGCAAAATTTTAAAATCTCTTTCAATTAAACAGTACATAGATAACACCACTGTTTCTGTTCCCTAATTAATTTTATAATCTTAATTGCACTACATTTTGAAAAATCTCTATATTCCAGCTGGTAACCCATGTCAGTTACTAACAATGTTTATAACTAAGTAAATAGAACAAATCCTATGCTATTTTGCTTTATCAGAAAGTATATTGACTTGCTTTTTAAAGAAGTCACTAATTAAGTGCAGATAACACTTTCACTTCCCTCTTTCCTTTGCTTATAAGGACAGCAGTGTTTACTGCCCAAGCCTTTAGTCTTTATATGTCCCTATGTATACAAAACAACAGAAAATAAAACAGAAGCTGAAGAAATCTGCAATGGCTGATGGAATTGATGGATATTTAGGTATGCAGAAAACCTATTGGATCCCTGTGTACAAAAAATATGATCAATAGGGTAAAGACCAGGTGGCAGCCACTGACAAGCAGAGTATCCAGGGGTCAATACTGAGGCCTGTTTATTTTAGCATCTTTATCAGTGGCCTGAACAATGATAGGACTTCAGCATCAATAAAGCTTCTAATGGCACTAAACTGGGTTGACTGGCAGACACAATAAGTGGCAAAATGTCAAATCAGAGGGATCTCAGAAAGTAGAGGGTTGGACTAACAGAAACCTCATGAGGTTCAAGAACCACCGAATCACAGAATCAATTATATTGAAAGGGACCTCTTGAAATTATCTAGTCCAGTTCTCCACTACAAGCAGAATCAGCTTGAATATATTTTCTCCCAAGAGTTTGGCTCCCTCATCTTTATTCCCTCCTCTCATGTGTTTATACACATTGATAAAATCTCTCCCTGAGCCTTCCATTCTCCAGGCTGAATAGCCCCAGCTTTCAGGCCCTCCTCATATGAAAGATGCCCTAGTTCCTTATCCATCTTCGTGGTTCTGTGCTGGACTTATTTCAGTAAGTCCGTGTCTCTCATACTCAGTAGTCCAGAACTGAACAGTACCCAGATGGAGTCTCACCAGTGCTGAATAGAAAGGAACGAATGCCCCCCCTGAACTGCTGGTAACACTCTCCGTAATGCAGTCCAGTACACTTATGGCCTTCTTGGCTATGAGAAAGGATTAGTGCTGTCCAGCAGAACCCTAAAGTTCTCTGCAGAGCTGCTTACCAGGCGCTTGGCATGCAGAACATCCTGGTGCCTTGAGTTATCACACCCAGGAAGAGAATTTGCATTTCCCTTTGTTGAACTTCATGAGTTTCCTCTCCCTTTATTTCTCCAGCCTGTCTCAACCTCTCTGAATGTCAGCACAACCATTTACTGCCAATTTTGTATCATCTGTGAGAATTTGCTGAGAGCGCACTCTGTTCCAGCATCCTGGTTGTTAATGATGATATAAAAGTGTTGGCCTCAGTATCAGACCTTGGGTTATACACTATTAGTGACTTGCCTCCAGCTGGTCTGTATGATACTGATCAAAACCAAGTGGGTCTGGTTATTCAGCCAGTTTTCAATCCACCTCCATGTGTACTTATGTAACTCATAATTTGTCTGCTTATATTGGAGAATTTTGTGAAAGACAGTGCCAAATGCTTTACCAGAGTCAAGGGAAACGTCATCTAAAGCTGAATTTGATCTATACTCAAGAGGCCTCCTTTTTTTTATTTTTTTTTTCAGAAGAAATTTATTCAGTACACTCTAGAATTCTGATTTTTATTTTATATTTGCCAAACAAAAGCTAAGGAACTCAAACCAGTAGGTGATTGAGAAACCTTTGAAGACATTATTTTATCAGTAAAAGTTTATCAGAATTTGAATATTAGTATTACAATAGAAAAGTATAAACAGCACATTTTAAGGAAAACAATAGACCATTACTGTTCTGTATATGTGAACTTATCATCAACCCAGGGTATTTATACCCCACATATATGAAAAAAAACCACCACATTTCTTTCTCTTCCTGTACATTGCTTATGCAGATATAGGTAACTTTCCAAAGATCCAGCTCACTAAATTTCAACAAAGACCACCAAATTCTGTCACCAGTTAAGGAATATACTTAGAGTGAGATTTCTGGGTAGATAGAAGGAGCTAAACACTGATTCCCACTGATGCTGCACACAGTGTGTAATTCATGGAGACTTCACAGTTGCGGGATATTGTGAAGTCTAAAAGCATGTTTGAGTTCAAGTAAGGACAAATAGACTAATTCATGAAAGAAAAAAGCAAGAAACATTGTACAAAATGCAACTTCTTGTCCAGGAAAGCAAGAAACCTCTGATGTCTGGAAAGTTAAAGGATATGCAAGATCTGTCTGTGCATTTTCAGGGGGTTACAATATTTTTCTAAAAATCTGTTACCATTTCCAGTAATATTGCTAATAGTTTGTATTTACATCTTACCAGCATGAGAGTTTATTGTTCTTATCCTTAATAGAAGAAAAAAAAAAAAAAAAAAAAAGCAATAGGAGCATGAATAATCTTGCTGAATTCAGTATGACTACTCAAATACTGCAAATTAAGCATGGGCACAAATTTTGCATGGGATATGAGCTTTTCTCGTGTTTGAAGTACAAGTAGTTATTTGTTCAAAAGCTAGTATAAGGCAAAATTTTTATAACATCAAAATTCTGTATCACAGGTCCACAGCGTTACCTTTTATTTTAAATTTTTTTACAGGGAAATAATTCATTTGACTTTAAATGAATATGGTTGTAACTGCAGCTCAAATCACAAATTGATTATATCACCTCTGTTGAAAGTATAAGAGTTTTTCAAGGACTAGTACCACAGATGGCTGAACTCTGAGTGGTTTGTACTGCTGTGTTGTAGAAATTTTGAAACAATCATTATTTCTTGTTAACATTCTGTGACAACATTTTATGCTGCCTCCAAGGTAAAGACTTCAGTTGTCAGGAGATGATTTGCTTTCGTTTACCAATTCATGTCCACACAATATTCCAATAGAATAGGTTGTTTTGGAAAAAAGTCTCCATTTTATTACTTTGAAGTGCAAGATTATATGATAATAAAGGTCATACATTCTGTTATTCAAAGAGAAAATTAAGAATGCTCAATGTCTTCTGCTCTGTAAGCCATTAATTAATACCTGAAATCAAAACAGATCTCTACGGACTGACAAAAAAATATGAAATCATTAAGTTGCAAGCACTGCAAAATTGCTTATAATGAAATTGAAAAATCAATGAAAAATGAAACTTCAGTGTGAAATACAAGTTAAAAATACTATATTCTTTCCTAGCTTGTCAATGGAAATATTAGTAAAGGTAATGAATATGCATGTTATTTACATTTAACCCTACTTATTTCAATTTGTTAAAATGGCAACATTTTTAGTATTCCTTATGGATGGAATATAATACTTATGCAGAAGGAATAATAGTTGTCTATTTAAACTTCAAGTCACAGAATAGCCCATGTAAATTATTAGTGAGAAATTATTAGGCGGGTAGTGCCTTTTTGTCTCAATGAATTCCTTATGCTTTGATGTAACAGTTACTTTCATCATCATTAACATAATTGCAAATTTCAATTATTAATAAACTATGAAATAATAGGAAGGCTTCATTACAATGGCAATTCAAAATTATTCTCTTCAGTACTAATATATGACTGAATCATTCTTGGAGAACTTTAACTTCATGATAGATTTTTATAAATAGAATGTCAAAACCCAAGGACCAACAGTAGTGTCTTCTTTCTATTATTTATACTTTGTTCAAAAATTAACAAACTGCAGAAGTGCTTTTGGAAAGTAAAATGGATTTATATTTATGTGTAGTTCAGCATACTTTTTAATGTTCAGTTTCACTGATCTCTTCTCTGTGGTGACCAAGGATAGGACCAAAGGGAATGCCCTGAAGTTGTGTTAGGAGAGGTTTAGGTTGGATATTAGGAAAAGGTTCCTCACCTGGAGGGTGATTGGACACGGGAACAGGCTCCCCAGAGAAGTGGTCACAGCACCAAGATTGCCAAAGTTTAAGAAGTGTTTGGACAATACTCTTGGGCACATGGTGGGACTCCTGTGAGTATCCAGGAATTGGACTTGATGATTCTTATGAGTCCCTTCCAACTCAGCATATTCTGTGATTCTGCTTAAAGGTAGTGTCTGTGTCATACTGGTTGATTTTCTTCCTGAAATCAGGCGCTCACTCTAGTTACTTTTTATCCTAATGGGGGAAAAATCAAATTAGATGAGAAAATCTACCCTTCATATTTAGCTCATTTGTATATTTCTTTAGTGACTCTTAAAACCAGGTTGCTCTTATTTTCTTCTATTCTGTAATACTCAGATATATTTCAGTTGTATTATTTTTCAAAGTTATTATAATACCATCTAAGAAGTTTTCAGTTACAGGAACGTCTGCAATCTTTGGTGCACAGTTTACTTGCCTGGGTGGGACTGAGTATTGGTCAGTACAGCTTTACAAAACAAAATTCTATGAGAGATATACAAGAAATACGCAGTTGTTTAGCTACATATTTAAATGGCTTTGCACTTTAATTGCCTTCTGCATACCACTTGTTTCTTTAACGCTTAGCTGTAAATATTTGCCTATTGTTTTTGAACAGGATTAGCTACTGACAGCAAATCACATACCTACTTTGCATTCTCCATGGCGGCACTGCTGGTACAAAGTCCGCTTACTTGAACCGGTGCTGTTTACAATTTTTCCTCCTTAACATTTCCAGGTCTAAATTCAGGTTTTAGTTTAAAGTCAATGTATTTGGGCTCCTCTTTCCTAGATTTAGTTTTTGTGGTATGCTAGGACGTTGTTTAGTGTCATACAAATGTAATTTTTGTGGTTCTCCTTGGTCTAGTAGGTCACAAATATTTTTCTGTAAGAGTCAAAACATGAGAGAAAAATTCAAAGCCATTGTGAAATAAAACATTAGATGGGACTTTCATGTGAAACACTTCTGTTCTGATCCCAGTGAAAGACACAAACTAAATTTCTTATTATACAGATAAAAAAATGAAAAAAAAAAAAAAAAAAAAACAGAAAAAAAGAACTTTTGTTGGAGTAAATATAAGAACACCTGTTTTTCATGTGAATTCCTCACCTGTTAGGTTATGAACAGCATTTTTCTTGTGTTCTCTCTTCATGGTACCATCAGTTTTGAATGCTCTTCTACAAAAGAAGTATAGGCAGTCCTCCATCTGTTCCTGATGATCCTTTCAGACTAAACAGGAAGGGTATAGGCATGAACTTGAATTCTCCTTTTTCCAGTAGTCAGGAGAAAGGAGCAATTTATCCAGACCTTGCACCTCATGATCACATTGACACTAGGGAATAAAAAGAATTGAGGTATGCACTGCCTTTATTCAAAGTAGAAAGCAAACTGTTCTTTTCTCTGCAAGAGTGATTATAAGTGCCCAGGATCATAAAAAGTTTCAAGGTAAATTGTCCCAAATAATTTAAGTGCCTAGCCTCTCAAAAGAAGTATGATTTCAAACAATCTGCATACTTAGCATTTCTTCTCGACTACCTTTATTCCATCTAATATATACTATGTAATTAGTACAAAACTGAGACATGAAACCCTCCTTATACACTGAATAAGGCACACAGGCAGCAGCATTTAGATTCAATATTATGTTTTTGAGGTGTAGAAAGTGAAGCACCGATTCACTGACTCAGTGGAACCAACTTCCTGTTTTGAATGGTCTGTTATAACATTTTAGCCAAATTTATTTGAATACATTAAAGAAAATAAAGACTATAGCCACAGTTAGCATTTTTATCAAAACAATGAATGAAATTGTGTGGAAAAAAAAGGTAACAAAATGACACTTTAAGTCAAGATTTTTCAATTCCAGCGACATAATCATTCAGTGCAGTAAATTGTGTAAATAATTTCCTCTGACACAGAAATACATTTAAATTAGATTGAGCAAAAAAGTTTTAGATTATTCAAAATCCTGCTTTTATTTTTCATCTTATTTATTTGCAATAAATCATGTTATCTAAAACATTGCAGTAGTCTCTGTCTCACCATTTTTTGTTTTGCTTTTGAGCATTTCTAGGTCCCTGCAGTTAAACAAAGCCAGAATTATTTATAGTTGTGAGTCTCATGTAGTTATTCTATAACATTAAACTGTTTTACAAAGACAAAAATGTCTGCACTGTAGTAATATGGGTCAGGGAGCAAGTTTGATCACTACACCCCTTGTCATGCACATAGCAGTCCCTGAGTGGTATAAGGTGAGCTTGTTTGCCCTACACAATAACTGATCACACCCTGTGGAATTGTTCACCACAGGAAATGCTCCCAATAAGCAATAGGGATAAGACTCCACCAAGGCTGCTTCTGAATTATCCTCTCACACTGAGAGATTTCCACTGTCAAATTCTCTTACATGTTTATGTGCTACCTTCCCACCAGGATACATAGCACATATTCTTTGTTTCACACTGCAGTGGGTTACAGTAAAGTCCCATCAGTGCCCAGTGATTTTTATTTTTTTCCCCACCTAGATAACTTTATTAAGATTTCCAAAAAGTGCTCAAATGTGAAACTAGAGCTCTGTCAGTTTTATGGTGTACTGTTACGGTAGTTGCACAATTCAAATTATGTATTTTTTACCCTAAAATAGAATAAAACCTCCACAGCTTCACTTCAAACCAATCTAGTTCTTGAGGGGAAGAAGGTGAGAGAAATCAAAAACAAACTAAATGAAATCAAACCAAAAAAACCACAGCTTTTCTACAGGGCTATTTCAATATAGTAATTCTAACGATTTACTTTTTTCATTATTTAGTTTTATTATGTTTGGCCTGTTGGCCTGTATCTCACCTTTTCAAAAAAAAAAAAAAAAATTTCTTCCCATTTTCTTAGTCTGGAGGGTGACTGTGACTAGTCAAAGTTTTTCTCAAGTTTAACAGTGTAACCTAGATAGTCTTGGCATAAGGCTTTGATTGTTGGATTCTTTGTCTGTTGTTTTCTGCATTGTTTAATGCCACTAGGAAAAAAGAGGAAACTTTAATCACCCACTGAGATAGGTTTCTATGCAGCTGGATCTTAGATTGACCAGGGACATCGCCTATCAAAGAGAAGGAACAAAAATTTGTCCTGGAACTGTCAAAAATCTTCACATTTACAATTGATCCTTGAAGGAGAAGCCTTTTTCTTGGTCTTTTTAAAGTGTTTTCCTCTGCCCTTTCTTGTTAATATGTGTTCTCTGATCATAGTTGACTTTGAAAAACGATTTGCAAAAAAAAAGGAAATAATTTCTTTTTCAGTAGGCTAGGAGCAGCTTGCGGTAACCCAGTTAACATTTCTACCATGGAAAAAAATGGCTAAGAGAAAAAGGTGTCTTTGTAACCTGGGCATTCTGCTCCCATGGTAAGATTACGTGGAAAGGAAGTTCATGAGAAAGGGTAATACTAATACTGTCTGATACAAAGCAGATAGAAATTTCTTATTCAGTGTATATTACAGGATGCGATGGAGACACAAAACAAGAATAATTCACGGCACTGTCTTGACTTAGCAGTGGTAAGATCAAACAGGAATGAGTGTCCTGTTATCAGGTCCCCAGTAAAAGAAAAGTATGGCAAGAGGACAGGAGATGCTCCATTGAAAGACCACAATGCTCACTAAAGGACTGGAAGAACCTCCCTCTTCAATGAGTAAAAGATAAGGGATCTGTGACTCTTCAGCCTGCAGAAGGATCAGGAGGAAAGTCATCAATGCGTACAAATACCTGAGGATAGAGCCAGGCTCCTTCCACTGATGCCCAGTAACAGGACAAGAGGCAATGGGCAGAAACTCAAAACCAGGAGTTTCCATCTGAGTATCAGAAAACATTTTCACTGTGAGCGAGATTAAGCACTGGAACAGATTGCCCAGAAGTCCTGGAGTCTCAATCCATCCTTTGCTGTCTACCTCTCTTACACTGTCACCAGCATTTAGACAGTTATGAAATCCAGGAACTGAACTATCTGAAACACAGCTCTCAAAAAAAACAAAAACAAAACCACCCAAAAAACCACACAAACCCAAACAAAAACAAAACCATAACACAAAACCAACCAACAAACAAACCAACAAACAAAAAAACCCACAAAAACAAAGGAAAATATATTTATTTATTTTCAACTGTATCTGATTCACCTCCAGAAATCATAGTGCCCAAAGAAAGAGCTCAGGGGCTAAAGTAGAAGAGGAAAGAACCACATCGTAGCAACATGGATGCTAACCAACTATGAAGAAACACAGCTAGTCTTTTTGTAGCCACCATAAGACCAAACAGGCAGCCCTAATCTTTATCACCCAGATACTCCTGTTGTAAGAAAATGTGCTGTACAATGAGCATGTAATAGGCCAGGAACAGAAAATCAGAACACCATCGCCATATGAAAGACAATTTTATTAAATTCCTAGACCCAAAAGAACTGTAGAGTCAGATGTAGAGACATCCCAGTACATACAACCAGCTCCATTTTAGCAAGACTTATTAGTTCTACCTCAATTCCAGCTTTACAGAGCTCAGACAGCTTCTTTCGGAGTAACTCAGCTGTTTCTTCTAAGCTCCGGAGTCAGAAAAACTCATTCCCTAGGACACTGGACAAATACACAGAGACAACTCTTGCCTGTCACCGTGACTGACCTAATAAGCTTGCTCAGAACTTGGTGCTCTGGAGACCTAGGACAAGAGCAGCTGACATGAAACCAGAGCTAATAAGCTGTGTGACTTTGATGGTGCATTTGGATCTCCTTCTGCCATCCTACTTCATGCTTGTTGTAGGAGCACGGTGGCTTTTAGTTAGACCTGAGCTGTCTCTGGAAGCAAGAAAGTTACAAGGCATTATATATGTCTACTGTGTTGCAGCTCCATTATTAAACAGGGTAAGCACCCAATATTGCCATTTCCAAATGCAGCATATGTATTCAAAAATGCTACAAGCTTGTTTATTGTGGTTTTTATGCACTGTTTCTGTGCCCCTCCATCATACTCAGCAGCACTTGCAGCTGCAACAGCACAGTGCAGGGTTACTTGAGCCGATTCTTTATTGTGAAGTTTAAGAAAGGGAGAAAATACGGGTTCAGTGTCATGGTCCATACAATTCCCAGTAACTGCAATTTCTAATGCCCTCCTTTCCCGTTTCCATACCTACCAGAGTGTTTCTTGCCATATTTACCACATTAGATTGTTCATAGTCTAGGACAGAGAGGAAGGAACAACTGTAAAAAGAAGAAGTTTAAAGAGAGGAAATCAGGAAAAAATGCAACAAAAGCAGAAGTTGAGCTGCCAAATAATTGTATCTGCAGAGTGAGAAATCCTGAAACTGGCATCTGACACAAGCATAAATATGCTAAAAAGACCTTACTGGATGAATCTGAGAGAGAAGTTAATCCCATATAATACCAATATTTCAGTTAATGTGAAAATGCCTCATAAGACGATAATATAATTAACAGCTATTATTAATTCCATGGCTAAATTTTAATTTGCTTACTTGTTGCATGTAATCCTCTTTTCTTGATTCTCAGAAATTTATTTTTTTTAAACTTTGATTTCCTCTAATCTTTCTAATTTTTTTTTTTTTACCCATCCTTGGTTTAATTTTAGAAGTACTCTGCTGTGGCAATTTTAACTTTATCTTTTTTATTTTTTAGTCCATGCCTTCCTATACCAATTTATTTTTTCCATTCTCTCTCTCTCCAGTCACTTCTTCTGTTGATCTGTCACATCCTTTGTCCTAGTATTTCTTCAATATGTACCCTAGAACTTCTTTTTGCCTACTCCTTTTCATGTTGAAAAAGGTTCAGGAATGAACTGGAATGCCTAGAAAAAAGGACTTAGTAGTACAGATTAAAGAATAAGATGTGGAAACTGATACAGACATCTAAAGTTACAGATAGCTTCCTGAAAAAACAGGAGACAAAAGTATGACATCTCAGCATTCACTGTGTTATAACATATATCTACAATGATCCTTAGGAACTGAAAGCATCAACCTCCCTAAACTAGCCAATAAGAGAGTACAAATGAAGAAAAGTTATGTGAAGATGGCTGTATAACAGAGGGACATCTGGACTCCTTATCATCTGTAAAAATTGTATCTATGGATGTACTATCTTCTCTTAAGCTCTAATGATTTCACATAATCACAGAATATGCTGAGTTGGAAGGGACTCACAAGATTCATCAAGTCCAACTCCTGGACTCCCACACAGGAGCATCCCCAAGAGTCACACCCTGTGCCCAAGAGTATCATCCAAATGCCTCTTGAACTCTGCCAGGCTTAGTGCTGTGACCACTGCCCTGGGGAGCCTGTGCCAGTGCCCAATAACCCTCTGGGTGAACAACCTCTTTCTAAAATCCAACCTAAACCTCCTCTGACACAACTTCAGGGCATTCCCTTGGATCCTGTCACTGGTCACTACAGAGATCAGTGCCTGTCCCTCCTCTTCCCCTCACAAGGAAGTTGTAACTGCAATGAGGTCTTCCCTCAGTCTCATCTTCTCCAGGATGAACAGACCAAGTGCCCTCAGCTGCTCCTCACAGGGCTTCCCTTCAAGGCCCTTCACCATCTTCCTTGCCCTCCTTTGGACACTCTCTAATGGCTTAATATCTTTCTTATACTGTGGTGCCCAAAACTGCACACAGTATTCAAGGTGGGGCTGCACCATTGAAGAGGCAAGAGGGATAATTAAATTCCTCAACTGGCTGATGATGCTTTGCCCAGTGTCCCCCAGGACACAGTTGTCACCACGTTTGTCCCCACATACCTCAGCTGATGTGCACTAGCAGGTAGCCAATGTAACTAACCATTAACAACATTTCAAGAGTGTCATTCAGAGAGCTGTAATTTAAAATAAACATAAAAACATGAAATTACCTGGAAAATTAACGAAGCATATGAACTAAGAGTAGTGGGAGTGAACTTTGCATTCAAACATGTCAGAGGAATTTTCAGGAGCTAGTAGCCCTGTCAGAAACCTTCCCACTGCTCTCACTGAGTTTTTAAGTCAGATCATACAAGAGTCAGTCTACCAAATGCACAGAAAAAGGCCACAGGAAAAATGCTTATTCTCTATATATTTATGTGTAGGAAAAAGAAATCTGTTATTTGAGAACTCTTTGATTTAGAAGACAAAAGCAGAAACAAATTCTGTGGCCAAACGTCAGTACTGAACTAGCTTGTCCTTGACAGGAGTTATTTCCATCTTAATCAAACTTTGGAGTTAGTTCCACCAGCAGAGTCAAAGTAGTTGGGATGGGATGCATTCACAGAACTACTTACTTGGAATGGATATGAAGAACTAATGTAACAGGAAGACTAAGTATGTGACCAAGCACTAGATTACACAGTGTGAGCTCTGACTTGAGAGGAGACAGAAAATATCATTGAATGGGAACACATATGGATTGAGAACTCATTGCACTTCCAGAGAACCATTGCATTCCAGGAAGGTGCTTTTCTTTGGAAATAATTTATACATAGCATCAAAAAATGCTCTGCAGCACCTCCAGTAGGACATATTGTCTGCCTTTAGGTTATGGCAAATTTCTGATTACAGATAACAAACAAAGAAGCAAGCCTAACTTAAAATTTCTAAATAGAAATTCCATGTCATCAATAAGAATTTGATTGAGTTTGTCATATAATTTTCCATTTTCGTTTTTCAAAGACAGTGCAATAAAACAATTAAGTTTAAGAAGAATCAACAGGAAGTTCAGATAACAAATGTCATCATTTAGCATTGCATTTACCATAACACAAATATCAGGAAGCAGGAATATATAGGTAACAAAAATTATAGTATGCCGTTGAGATACCCGAATCACTCAAAAACAAGCTCAGGAAAAAACAAACAAACAAACAAAAAACTTCTATAGTAATTAATTTACTCTATTATGTTGAAGCTAGATAAAGTTATCAGCTAGGCTAAAACAGTGTCAGTGAGACTTAAAAGGTGCTGAAGATGATGTAAAATGATGTCAGGGTCAATGGTATCTGGAGAAGATGCTAAATTGAGTAAAATGAGCCATGAAAGGACTTTGTTAACAGTCTGAAGATGAAAAACATTACAAATGTTTTCAAGGGCAATGTTAGTAGAGAATTCCCATTTTAAATCAGCTATACTGTCAGAAGATAGCAGGTATGGAAGAGAATCTGTATTGTAATTTTTATTTTTTTTTTGAGCACCTCTGTAGGAAAATTAATCAGTTCTCCCTATTGATAAGTCTTGACATTATTAAATAGTTTATAACATTTAAATTTCAAAAGTGAATGTACCTCTAACTATAATCTATAAGGTATTCCCCACCACCACTCCAACAGCAAAATTATAATTAACACATTAAAAAGTAAAGACAGACAAAGTATAGAGAAAAGTGGTAACATCCCATACATATAGGAAAACTATTTCCATTCATGAAATAGCTTAAAATAAATATTACTGAGTGCTCTTGCAAGGAAAAAAATATTTACATTAGAAATGTAAAACTTATCATAGTAGATGAATGTTTTAACACTGCTAACAGCTTTTTGTGAGCAAGAAAAATTTATTTGGGGTACAACCTATAGAGAATGAAATAATAAAATCTGTTGTGTAGGTTTTAGTGATCACTATTTACAGCAACATGAATGATGTTTCCACAAAACCAACACTAACTACTGATATTCTTGTACAGTAGCTTAAAAGAAGATCAAGTACCTCTGTGCTAAGGACATAATCTCAGATGTGTCTGGATTTAAAAGGGTTAAATTCTGTGTTTTCTATGTTTACAATTAAGACCTTCCATTGGCTTATAGCCCTCTGAGCGGAAAGATAAGGAACCAATGATTTTACAATAATTTAAGCCGTCTGATTGACTGCTTGTGGAACACAAAATTTATACACAGACTAGGTACTTCAGTCAGTTGCTAACATCTGGTGTCATGAGCCTTATCTAAACTGTTAAAGACATTACTACATGAAAACAGTATGTTTACCATGAGAACAAACATTCACTGGAACAGTCTCCCAGGGAACATAGTCAAGTCCCCTTCACTGCAGTTTTTCAAGATTTATTTGGAAAGAGTGATAGATAGTATCACGTAGGCTGTCTTTCCCAATAACAGCTGGACCAGATGATCTTTTAAGGTCCCTTCTAACAAGATAATCAATCAGGATTTTTTTGAACACTTTGATGAAAAGTTAAGAGTTGGCTTTCAGAATTAAATTGCCTTGGTTTTAATTTATTCAGACACTAAAAATCACTAGTGACTTTGAAAATCCTAATCATTATGCTTATTTGGAAAACAATTTAAATAAATGTCTAGAAAAAAGCCATCCAGAACTTAATCTACACACATAAGTCTGAAAACCTCAGTTTTTTCCTTTCTTACATAGTCTCACCTACAGTGTTTTGAAGAAAATATGGGGTTGGATTTATCCTAGAAAGAGTTACTTAATATTAGTGTTGTAGTAGCCAAATGATAGTCAAAATTCTAGAAAACTTAGAAATTTTTATATGAGACAATAAATAGTAGTAGAATAAAAGTTGATATTTTAAGGATTCATACACAGTAATCCATAAAGAATAATAAATATGATCTGTTATGCATTGATCTCAACTGACTGCCAAATGCCCACCCAGCTGCTCTCTCACTCCCCCTCCTCAACAGGACAGGGGGAGAAAATAGAATGGAAAAGCTTAAGCATAAGATTAAGACTTGGGAATGACTTAACAATTATCATCACAGGAAAAACAGGGAAAAATAGTATAATGCATTGCTAATTAAAATAGCTTTGGAACATGAGAAACCAAGACAAATTAAGCCCACACTTTACCCCCAACCACTCCCTTCTTCCCAAGCTCAACTTCATTCTTTCATTCCTGACTACCCTACCACCTCCCCACGGACAGGGCAGGGAGTTATGGTCCTTTTACAACAGCTTTTATATACCCCTCCTTCCTCCTCATGTTTTTCCCCTGCTCCAGCTTGGGCTCTCCACAGATCACAGTTCCTTCAGGGTATGTCCAGCTGCTCCAACCTGGGGTCATCCACAGGCTGCAGTGTATCTGTTCCACTGTGTTCCTCTCCATGGATTGCAGAGGCATACCTACTCCATTGCCATCCAACCCCAAGCCACAGCAAAATACTTGCTTCCCCATGGTCTCTTCATAGGTTGCAGGGGAATCCCTGTTCTGGCACACGGAGTACCTCCTCCCCCTCCTTATTATCTGACCTTGATGTTCACAGGGTTGTTTCTCTCACATTTTTATCTCAGTCCTCACTGACGGCACATAACTTTGCCTTTTGTTAAGTGCATTTTCCTGAGGTACCACCAACTTGGCTGACAGACCCGGACATGTCCCACAGTGGGTCTGTTCTGAACTCATCTGGAATCATCTCTATTCAGTACAGGGCAGATCCTGTCCTTTGTGACAAGCCCTTTGGCACTTACACCTGCACAAATGTCCAAACTGAACTAAGTGTACAATTCTCTGCTACTTTTTTTTTTTTTTTTTGGCTATGGCACATTTGCATATGTGTATGTATGGATAAAATCATAATATTTGTATTTTTTTCATATTGTTATTTCACACCCATTTGCCAGTTTGAGGCTTTTTTTTCACAATCTACTTATTTAGTGTAAAAGTCCCACATACATAAGTCCAAAGAAAAAACCATTAACATTCAAATGAAAAAAATAAAATCTTCTCTTTATAACTCTGTTAACAGATATGAGGGGAAGACCTTGAGGAAGCAATGACTTTCAGTACCTGCTCCTGTGGTTTCTACAGACAATGGGAATAAAAACAGCAATCTTTGAAATTTTGTGTAAAAAACTGTTCACCTTAGTAATAGATTTATATTATATACTTCCCACACATAAGTGCTTTATATAACTCATACCTTGGGACATGATAAGTACACTTTTTCCTGATAAATAGCACTGTTGGCTTTCATTAATGATGATTGGGTTTACAGAAAACTCATACATTGTTTACACAATAGTGGTGTTTAATATCTATCACTGAATTCTCAGTCGAGTAAACTTCTATTCAAGTACGTAATTTTAGATACTAAAGATAAGCACACATTAAGCTGACTGGAAGACCAGGCCTGCCATATCAATTCTGTACAAATCAATACAGAATACTAAATACAATGACACTGTTGGGAATTTCCTTATTTTCTGTTAGAGCTTCTCAGCAATAATTTGCCCTTTGCCAAGAAGTTTTATAATAGAAAATAAATTTGAAATGTGTTCATTTTGATTTCAAAATGGAATTTGATATCAAGACTGAAAAGGAAGCATGTTAAACCAGAAGGGCAACTGTTTGCTGCTCTTTCTACTTTTATACTATTTCATGTTATAGAAAGACCAGACAACATTATAAACTGAAACAAACTAAGAACTTTGCAGATGTTTAGACTCCGGACTAAGTATGTCTCAATAGACTCCAATTATTTCATTTGACATACTGAGACCTGAAATGCCTTTAGAGGCAGGAATTCATTACCCAAACCTTTACTGAATCAGGCAGAGCCACCAAAGTTCTAACACTAGAACAGAATTATTAGAATTCAGAAAGGTATGAATAATTTTTTTATTTCCTACTCATCATAATCTCTTCAACAGTCACTTTCTGATAGTTTTTGATTATTATTTTGAACACTTGTTCATAATGTAATGATTTGCTTACTTTATGTTATGGTCTCAGTTGTGCTCTGCCAGCCCATTAGTCCATCATCACTCCAGGTCCTCCTCAAGCATTTCTATTCACTACAATTATTTCCAGATACAGCTCAAGATGGAGTTCCTCCTCCCCGTGTAAATTTTTCCTGTGCACCTGTACAGAAACACCAGAATACCACAAGACAAAGAAACAAAGTATTTTTTTTTTCTCTTGTGGAGCCATATAAGGAGTTAGTGTCAGGTTTTCCAATTTCTTAAACATGGAACACTAGTGACTAAACACCTAAAATAATAACGCAAGCTTTTTACCAAGAGTTTAATTAGCTCTACTGTGCATAGAAAGGAAAACCTTGAAAATCAAGCTAGTGTGAAATTTGAAGGCATTGTTCCTATAACTGGAAAACAGATTTTTATTATTTTTTGACTGAGTCAACAGAAATTTGCTGATCTGAGAGACCATCATCTCATTCATCAGATCATGTCTGGGCTTCACGACTGAAGATTTGGGCAGGGCTCTACCCACGCTTGCTGCAAGCGCGCTGATGGCTGAAGAGGCCGATGTGAGATAGGCAAGTCCAGTTGCAAAAGGCACAGCAGAAAGTCTCCATAGGCGGTGTTGGTGAGGCACGGTTCTTTCTGCGTTGTCTTTTCTCCTCCAGACTGATTCTGCGTGCATTCTCAAAGGAATCAGCAGCATTATGGATGGTGTGCCTCCATGCCTCCGATTGGAGGGTTCATCAAAATCCTCCCGATTCATCAGAAGAATGCTTTGAAAGAACAATGTATTTACCAAATGAGTTTTTCTTCCTTCATAACAATGATAAAAGGATTATAATTTTGCGTGTGTGGGGGCTGTATTGCAGCTGATACCTTTCTTGCGAACATGCATATCCTTATCATGAGCCATATACATTTAATTTTTTTTTTTTTTAAGTCCAACTCCTGGAGTTTAAAGAAAATTTATACTCTTCTGTTTATAATGGAACAGGTGCAAAGGAAATCCTGAGAGGAAAATATCCCCCCAAAAATTCCAAAATATCAGCAATTAAAAAAAAAAAAAAAAAAAAGTGAAAGAAATATCAGAAATTGAGCACTTCTTAATATTCTTACTATTTGATAATTTAAAATTTGTAGTTAAATGCATCTCAACAATAAAAAAACAACTTTTGGAGTACGTTTGAAAAGCAAAAATCATGGGCATGAGTAAACAAAATATTTAAAACTTATTTTTTGTTTTAACATCGTTTGACATGTGCAGTATTAGCTTCATCTGTTTCATATGTATTATTGGCCATTGTTGGCATTACTCTTGAAATAATCTTGGTTCCATCCTTAACATACATAAGAAATTAAAGATTTCCTGTGATTTAATAAAGGTTTAATTTTAATTATATTCACCTACTATGTAAATTAGGTCTAAATCACTCAGTTTATTAATAACATATCTGGATATGCAAAAATAAATGTTATTTAAATTTCATTAAACACGCAGTTTTAAGCTTTTACAGAAATGCATATTTAATTATGTCACAAATTAACAGATTGCATTACTTGTTAAAACAATGTTTCTCGTTAGATGATTTAAACATTTACAAATGTGGTACAGATGTGGGCACTTTTCTTCTCTCACAGCTAATAGGAGAAAAAATCTATGAAGTTAATTTTCATTTCAAAATGCAAATTAGGCTACACTAATTTCCCCATTGAATTTCAATCTGTAATCATATTAAATTAGTACTATGTTCCTTCATGCTTTTCTCAACTACATTTTCTGATGCAAACTTGTTTATACTGTGTGAATCAAGAGCTTCTAACAATGTGGCATATTATTTTGACTTTTAAGAATCACATATTTAGGGTTTAATTTTTTCGGACCTTCAAAATGCTTGAGTTGAATTTCAAGGCTTGAAAACGACGACAAATTGTGTATTGATGATGCAATACATACAATTCAAAATAAACAGTTAATGAATGCAATCTTTTGATTCCTTATTGCAATAAAGGAAAGATGAAATAATGGTAATTTCTATTGAAGTTTCCTTTCTTAAATCTGAACTCAGTTGACAAATATTAAATATAACTTTTGATTATATTCCCATATTCAAAAGCCAGAAAAGATGCTCAGAGAGGTTAAGAATTTTGTTTAATGCTTCAAAGCCAACTAGTAGCAGAACTGGCAAAAAATGTCCAAGTTCTTTAATTATTAGGCCATATAAATGTTCCCCTAAAACAGGATGACTTCCCTTTGGTACATGCAGACAAGGCTGTACTTTACATATTTAAATCTGTTCCAGAGGTAAACCTAAATATTTTGTATGTTTTCCTTTAAACCTTATTCTGTCTGTAATGTGGAAAGTCTTAATCCTGCAAAGAATTTCACAAAGTTCTGTGCAGCATGAAGCACTTCAGGGAAGTGACTGGAACAGCTCACAAAGAATAAAGCTCAGTGTATCTTTTATAAACAAAGTTATAGTTTCAGTACTCCAATTTGCTATGTACTGCAAATTACTTCTTTGTTGCTTTTTGTAAACATGTTTGCAGAAACTAGCTACATATACACTGAAATGTAATTAATATTTAATTAATTTCATTTCATTAGAATTTAAAATGGGACGTATGTTATACAAATCAACATTAAACCACATGAGTTCATCATGATAAGTATTATCACATGACTAATAAAGACAAAATTATAAGACAGAATGAAATTCTGGTGAATTTTCCTTTCCACTTTCAAAGCAAATGGAAGAGGCCTTACAAAGCTTTTGTATCTCCATTACTAATATTAGTGCAGAACTGATAAGAATTATTCAGCTATTCTTATGGAGCAGGGAGGTGGCAGATAAAGGAGCTTTTCTCCTATCTCATAAAACATGTTCCAGGCCTCAAATCCTCCCATTTCTAAAAACTCTTCAGTTCCCTGATATATATGTGATTCCATATAGATAAAGGCAAGCTCAGTCAAGGCAAGTTTGCCTAAAGCTCACTCGGTGTCAAACAGCTATTCAGTCTGCCTACTTTTCCAGCTTAGTTAACCCCATTAAATCCCTCTTTTTAGCTAAAAGCTACTTGTGTCATCCAGGCATGATCAGACCTACTTGTTCCGAGGATGTGGACACTTGCCTCTTGATGAGGACAGTACTGACATTCTGGGCAGACACCTATTTTGTGGACTGTGTTTTGGAAAAATAGTCTCATGGTGAAAATTCACCATGTGGGGAAACCTGAGTTTTCCCTCTAAGTTGGAGAGTGAAGACACATAGCAGAACAGTGACCTGGAAGTGCCAACAAGGCTTTGATTCAGTGCCAGGTGGAAAACAGCACAAGTTAGAATTTTTCAACTTTCAGCAGGAACGCTTCAAAGAAGGTGAAAGGTGGGCAGTCCTTCCACTATGCTGTTTTATTACATTGCTCTGTTTGGTGTCCCTCTTCATAACAGGGCTCGTCCTCTAGTTCCCCACATGACCATTCTGACATATCTATGTTCCCAGCAGTCAATGGAGATTGGATGACTAAGGAACGTTTACTCTCTGCTTTCAGTGGTACGTTCTTCCTCAGACTTTAGAGGGAACTTAGGTGGGAATTTTTTTTTAAGAAGACTAAATTACCCCCATTTGGGTACACCCCCATCTAATATATTAGTTATGCAAAGAGCAATGTTTACTACCACTAGTCACCTAAAACCGGATTCCAAGATTTCTTCAAGGTACAGCAATATAGATTTTCTTATTCTGTGTTTACACCTGGAGTTACGCATCTTTAACTTAAATTACATTTTAAATAGAGTCTCAGTGTAATTAGAGCTGCACAAAGTGCTGCTGCACTACAGTACCTAAATACTGTTGTATTTAGGCAAACTAAATAGCAGTTGGGAGAACTATATACAGATAGAATATAATCAGAAGAACCACTGGACTAATTTTTTTTAATCTTTAGCTTTGATATTATTTAATTAAGTGAAACTAAACTTTAAAGTGTTGCCTAATTAATTAGTGTTTAAAATTAGTATAAAGTTATTTTTTATAATTAATTTTGCCTCTTCCTCTGTAGTTTTGACTATTTTTCTAGCTATTGATTATGCCACACTAAAAATTCTTGGCATAAAACTCCTATGTTAGATTATTTTTTAATCTAAATCAGTAACCTGTATTTCTGTCTGTACATCTGTTTTGTGTGGTTGATATTGTTATGAATTTTAGCTGCCAGTTGACAACATACTCAGAAATGGTCACTGCCCTTTTCAAAATGGAATTTTACATTAATATATCTTTGCTAAACATCCTTCTCTTTCAACCTTGTTCATGCCAGTTCTGTTGGCAGTAAGGCAAGGTCAGATAAAAACAAAAGTATCCATCTTAAAAGGTGCGAAATTATTCCATCTAAATATTCTGTACAAGAACTTGAAAAGAAACTTAGGGGCTTTATTTAGATTTTAAAAACTTAGCAATATCATATTTAACAATCAAACCAGACAAACCATCTAAAGAAGCCATGGGTGTTAATATTAGTGCAGCTTTAAGTTCTACATCTAAATGTACATTTCAAGCCATCAATAGGAAAAAGATCTTTTAAAATATGTAATGTTAGGACTGATTTTTTATTATTTCTATTTTTAAAAATGTGTGGCCATTGTTCCTGTGAATTTTATATCAGTTACTTTCTGTTTGTATTTTGTGTAGAGTATGCTGTTTTACTTATTTTTTAAAGGTAAAAAGAAACCAGAAATATTTTACATCATTAAGGATTAATTCATCTCATTATACATATTCAAATACCAACAAAAGCTATTTGCAACCAAACATTTTCACATCAAACTACTATTCATCAGCCATCAAAATGGACTTTCAAAACCATAAAAATACATGTGTATAATTAGAATATCAAATTCAACAAGTGCCGGGTCATAGAATTTTATGTGCCCGGCCCCATCATCAGCTTTCAGTAATGGTCCTCTTAGTATTGCCAGCTTGAGAGTTTGTGAGCTCTGAAAGATGTTCCTCTTACAGGAGATGCTGGTGATAGCCTGCTGCAGTTCAGGAGAGCTCAAAGGCCCTCACTTAGGACCACTGTTTATAGGGTCTCAAGATGATTGGCTTAAGTCACCTGTCAGTCTTCATCATGGGATAATCCAAGATGGTAATCACGGGAATTTTTCAAAAGTCTAGCAGCAATAATACTGTTCCTCTCTGGCTATGATTCAGGAAAGCAATGTTCCAAGGCTATCAGGGGATGACTGATTATCTGTCATCCCTTTCCCTCTTTAGGCAACAGAAGTTCCTAGTATAGACAGTGTTTATGATAAGCTCAAGGGGAATGGCATCACCTGGGAGTCATTTATCAAGGCCAAGGATAACAAGAATTCCTGAGACTGTAGAGCAGCCTGAGTTGGGGGAGGTGGGAATGCACCACCACCGCGCTTTAGACTGCATTTATTGGATAGGATAGCAACATAATTATATTCCATTGGGAACTGATGATCAGAATCAAATGTCCTCTATAGAATTAAAAACAGTTACTATTTTCACTTCTGAAATATTAGTGTCAGACTGCTTATGCCATGTGGACTTAATCACTGACGCAGAACCTCTGCGCAGACTTATCACTTGCAAGTGTTAGATGAGAGCAGGATGAGAGGAGATTTCCTTAAAAGGATGGTATAGCAGTGTCTTCTCAATATAAGCACACCAATTCTACAAGGACAAAGCTGTGATCCAATAAAGACATTAGAAGGAATCAGGGAAGAAAACTTATTTATAAAATATTGTTCAAAATGGGTAACTCCAAAGGGGAGGATATAGAACATGGATCTTTGCCTCTGTCACTTCATTTATAACAGCAGCACAATAAGCAGAGGAGAAATCCCTGTCCCTATGAATTACTAGTTCATGTAATTGCTTTTATAGTAGTCTCAAAAATTATGGCATAAGAGACAAAGAGTCTGGGCCAGGAGTTGAATGCAGTTAACTCCATTTGTTCTACTGGAGTGGAATATAAAATGATCCTTAACTGATCCCTCAAAATAATAAGAACAATACGAATTGTATATTTACATTGGGAGTGGGCTTTTTTTATTTGCTGGTATGTTTGTTTTTAAATCCAATTCTGCCCTAGCACTTTGAATACATTTTTTATAAGAATTTGGTGCAAGGATTAAGATATTGTTTTTCATTTACACACATAGATTCGGAGTTTATTGGAAGTAGTCACCCATTACTTCTCCTGCACAGATGCAGCTTTTACAAACACACCAGTAATATTCTCCAGTATTACTGGGTGTCTCAGCTATGTCCTTCATATCCTTTTAAAAATTTCTCTCCACTCTTTAGTGTTTTTCTCTTCATTCTAACACAAAAGCTCAGTTACCTTATGGAACTCATCCTGGAATGTAGAATCATTGGTTTTCAAATGGCCTTGCTGTTCGGTGATCTGTGTGAAACTAACCAGCTGAAATTCAATTCCTGCAAAACAATTGCTTCACGAAAAGTAGAACTATCATCAATTTCATCAGAAGGACTAGGCAAACCCTTAGAGACAGTGTGAGGAGCAAGATATCTTTCTGTCAAGAAACTTGCAGTATTATTTCCTCTTTGTTTTGCTCTGTAAATACATGGAGCACTACAGCCATGAATATTGCCAATTTGTAAAACTATAAAAGCACTACATTAGCTTTTTAATTATTATATGTCTGATATTAATTATCAGAGAGCTCCTGATCAACATTTGTTTCCAAGGAACTGAGAGAGAGAGAGCACAGAATGCCACCAGGCTCATTTCTATGATTTTACTACCAAAATTTCAGTATTATTTCTTGGGACACTAATTGTTCCAAAGGCATAACTCAGGTTCCTCCTTCATAGCTAGTTGTGAGTCTTCAGGATCAGTGTAATTGATGTGCCCCTTGTTAGAGTTTCAATAGGCCCTTCCTCTGGCACAGCCAAGATTTGTGTCTTCCACCATCTACTGGAGAAGTTCAGTTATCCAGTCAGAAGGGATCTTTGATGTCACAGTCTAAAGATTTTCACACATTTGGCTGCCTAGCTACTTACTCCTCTGAAAGGGTGTGAGGTCTCCTGTAGGTCCATACCATATTTGTCAAATACATGTGGATTCCTTGGATGCCTTAGACATTTAAAATATCATTCAAAGTAACCATTTTTTAAGTAATAGAGTCTCATGTGAGTCTTTCATTTGAAGATTTTTTGTTTCTAAACACCAAACAAAAGCTCTTGAAAGGTAGGACAAAAAGGTATGGATATTGTGCTGGTATTATAATGTCAAAATTACAGCAATAATCATTGTCTTTACATTTTTCTTTCTGCTTAGTTTTCAATTGGTCTGCACAATTCCTGAAGGTTTGTATTACTTAATCTAAACATGTATTAATAGTTCAACTATTATTTGGTTTCAGTGATAATGTATGTATCTTAAAGGCATTTTATCTTATATAAGCTTAAAGATTTGTAATTTTTTTGTTGTTGTTGTTAGGTTACAGAGCATAAAACATGCAATGAAATATTACTTCAATGTGACTTTTGAACTATTCTGTCAAAACACTTTATCACTCAGCTGTTGTGACTAGCTTTGCTGTGAATTAGCACCTCTTCTCTCTCTTCTCTGTCTTGAAGTCTCTTGATGTGAAAGGCTGAATGTTGCCACACTAGCTATTATCAAAGATAAAGAGCTTAATATACAATGAAAGATACATCAGAGTGTCAAGTGCTATTTTAAAATCCTAAAAAGGAAATAATTTTCAGTTGTTTAAGAGCAGAATAGAATAATTCAGTAACTAAAGAGCACTAATAGCCTGAGAGCACATGCATTTGACTTGTGTTCTTTCCAGTTTCTGAACTTAGTAATTCTGTTTGATAGACACAAAATTATCGATATATCACTCATCACTTAAATATCCAACATGATTTGGCTGGGATTTCTTTCCTTTTTTTTTCATGACTCAGAAGGCAGTTCACACAAGTAACATGCACATCATTTTTCATGCTTCTGTGAATCTAAATGAAAGACAGATATTGGAAACTATATTGTTCGTGGTCTATTTGTTTTAAATTCTTTTCTCAGTTATGTTACTGCAATCTAAATATGGACATCCTACTGAATATAAAATATTTTGGGTTTTTTCTAGCAGAATTTCAAAAAAGTATGTAGGTTAATAGGGTTGGAAAAACACAGCAGGATAGTAACAAGGCCTTCTGAGAAAACTATCTGCATTCTGTAATTCAAATTTTTAGGAACTGTGAAAAACCGAGAAAGAATATAATGACTTCTCTCTGTGCAGAAGTCTCAGAGATCCAAATCTATAATAACTTGCTTTGTAGAACTCTCATTGAAGTCAATGTAGTTTTGAACCCTTATCAAAAGCAAGATTAGGCTTCATTGCCTCTTTATGTTTTATATTCTACAATAATTTCCTTTTTCATTATTTAACAACGGCACAAGAACAGAATGTAGACATTATAAGGGAAAGACAAGTTAAAAGGTTTGGTTCCTGCAAAGGTTTGGTAAATGCAAGTATCATTACATCAGAGTATCGGGATCCTTATTTAGATATTTAGAAACAATCAGAGGAATTATTCAGAACACTTCCTAAAATTTAAACATTATGACTGCTGTGGGATGACAGATTAAGAGCACACACCATCACACAATGTGCTAACAAGGACTGCTGTGCTAGAATTTAAACCTGTCAATGAAGAGAAGCTCTTCAAATGTTAGCAAAGCACATATTTAAAGCATAGTTGCTTTTATTTATAAGAAAATATTTCAGACTTTTAATGTGATCAAAATTAATGTGATCACATTTATTGAAGAGCTGAA
>VWZG01006877.1:66896-81184 GCA_013396735.1 Grallaria varia
AGGTGGCAAAACAACAACAAAAATAAAACCAAAATCAAACCCAAACAAAAAGAAACAAAAAAACCCCACAAGATTTGTTTTCAGAATTATCATTTCCTGACTTGACGTGATTAGTAAATGCAAAAGAAAAAATATTCAAAATTTAAGCTAGCCTTTACATATCCACTGTGGTTTTTTGCCTGGATACATAGATATATTTTTGCCGTATTGCTTCAAAATTGATGAATATCTATGTCATGATCCATGTCAATCATAATATAATTCCATTCTTCAACTTCACTAAATTCTCACTGTGTTTTCTTCAGACTACTCTGCTTCATGGATATCACAAGATAATTTATCCTACTTTAAATCCTTTACTGTGGTCAGTTAAGTTTTTCTTGTCTACCTTTTGATCTCTATGAATACCACAAAATTTAAGGGACCTAGGGGTGTCCCCTAGATTAAGGTCCTGAACTTCCTGAGTTTAGGCTCATCTTCATAGGCAGTGGAGGGGGAGGCATAGAGGGAGAACTAAGACCAATCCTGTTCATTTCAGTCTGAGTAGCCAATGTGTGTCTGAGCCTCTTTCTGCTAAGTATGGGGAGTTGACTCTGCTTGAGGACATTAATTTAATTTATTGACAATCAAGCAGGAGGAGGGTGATGAGAAATAAAAAACAAATATTAAAAGTACCTCCCCCCAACCATTGCCTTCTTCCCGTTCTAGGCTCCCAGTCTTCTTGACCTCCTCCCCACAGCAATGCGGGGGAACAGGGAGCGGAAGTTGTGGTCCATTCATCGTACATTGTCTCTACCTCTGTTTCCTCCTTAGCAGCAGGACTCCTCACACGCCCATGGAATCCCTCCCATGAGAGACAGTCCAACATGAACCCCTCTAGCATGAGTCCTTCCCACAGGCTGCAGCTCTTAACAAACTGCTCCAGCTTGGGTGTCTTCCATGGGGCACAGTCCTCCAGGAACAGGCTGCTCCAGCCTGAGTTCCCTCACAAGATCAGGAGTCCTGACATTAAACCTGCTCCAGTGTAGGCTCATCTCTCCACAGGACCACAGGTCCTGCCAGGATCCTGCTCCAGCATGGGTTTCCCAGGAAGCCACAGTCTTCTTTGAACATCAGTCTGCTCCAGCATGGGTCCTCCACGAACTGCAGGTGGATATCTACTCCACCATGGACCTTGATGGGCTTCAGTGAAACAGCCATGGTCTTCAACACAGGCTTCCCTGGCAGCTGGAGCACCTCCTTCCTCTCCTTCTTCCCTGGCCATCAGAACTGCAGAGTTGTTTCTCTCACATATTCTCACTCCTCTCCAAGGCTGTTGTTATGCAAGTATTTTTCCCTCCTTCTTAATTATGTTATCCTAAAGAGCTATTATGATTGCTGATGGGCTCATCTTGGAGCTGACTGGCATTGGCTCTGTCGGACACAGTGGTAGTTTCTGGCATCTTCTCACAGAAGCCGCTCCTGCAGCCACCCTTCTACCAGACCCTTACGACAAAAACCCAATACACTATGCAGGAAAAACATACAGCTTAACTAGAATGTTAACTTAGGTTCATCATTTAAATGCCTGAATTCAGTTTGACTAACATTTGGGTAACACAATTACTTTTACATGGAAATAGCAATGATTATAGAATTGATGGTGGCAAAAGCAATGAATATTGATACTTACTTTTAAAGTGTATGAAAGAAAGTATGTGTTGTCCTTGCATAGAAATTAATTTTTCAAACATTTTTATAAAAATATACTATTAGAGTCATGTTTCTCATAACCTGAAAGAAACTATACTTAACAGTCATTTAACTTACCATAAAAACTTCTTTAATCTTAGTGCTTAATTTAAAATTCTGATTCCTTGAGTCCTCCTTCCACAATTTTCCGTGCTAGGGATTAACTCACCACCACCCTCTCTTCCAAAGCAAATTAAGTAGTTCCTTCTAGGGTGATAACAAATCACAGTTCAAAGGACAATACATTCCAGAGATGATTCTCAAGAACAGGAATGGATGTGGACCAAAACTGTCTCTGTATCGCTTCACCTCACAGCGTTCTACAACAGTATAATGTATCCTGAAAGGTCTCCCCATATCCCTCATGCCACACTTTTGCAAATGCAGTGCATGCCTTCAGTTTCACATTATATCAACTTAATTCTGATAGGCCAAAAGATAATCTCACATTATTTCAAGCACTTTTGACAAAGGAAAAACATCAACTCATCAATACAAACAAGACCCAGGACCAAACACCATGTAGCACAGATTTGATGAATCTCTTCTAGGCTGTTAGCCCTGCAGGGTTACACTGAACAAGTCAGCTCCTGGTAGTTAAATCAGAATTGCCTCAAGTCATATCTAAGTCCCCTCTTCCCTTAGGAAATTGAATTAATTTTACATTAAACAGCTAAGAAGCTGACCAAGTATTGCATTCTGTTATTACTACATTGAATAGAGTAACACTGACTTACAAAAAAGCTAAAAAACACTTGCCATGAGAAATAAGTAGGAAAGAGGATATACACTCTTCCAGATAAGATGTAAAAACATAATTCTTGATATCAGTGAATTTCATTCCTTCAGTCTTTGTGAATCCATTTGAAACCCAGATTATAGACATTTAAAATTGGGTACCCATAAATAGTCAACTAAATGCATCTTCAGATTTCATTTTATAGGTTGACTAGGGACTTGATTTACTTCCATTTAGTGCCTGTTCGTACAATCTGTGGAGCAAAAGATTCATACATATTACCAACAGATGCAACAGAAGACACATCTGTTCTGAAGATAAGGTTAGAGTTACAAGGATCTCTTGGGGCACATAATAGGGAACTGGATGCCTTTGTTTGGGCAGTTAAATTAAGTCCTCGACTTCCAGTGCCTATTAGACCTTAGACAAATAACTTGAATATGAATTCTTGTGCAAAATCCCCTTAATTTGGAGTTAAATCCCACTCTGAGCATCTCCACTCTGAAGTCATTCTGAATTCCTTCATGCTTATTCCATTTGCATAAACATAGGTGCCTATGCTAATTTCAGACATCTGAAGTATCTAAGACATCCACACAAGACTGGCAGGTATAGTGCCTGACCTGAGGAAGTACAAAGCCTTTCCAGGCAAGCAGATAAGGAAGGATAAGCAAAATGGCACCAGAAACCTTATTACGTCCACTGCCAAAATAAGTTCTTATAAAAAATGCCATAGGGATATTACTGATAACACCTGGCAGGATTCCTCTAAGTTTTGGACAGTTGAAGCTCAGTCAATTAGTATAATACCAGGTGACTGACATAGATTTTTTTTTTTTTTAATAGCAATGGAATTGTGCTAATTGAATTCTAATTCACTAAATTGCAACCTAAATACCTAAAACCCCTCTGGGTGTTCTAGTCAATACAACTGTTTTCCAGTTCCTTCCCAGCACTGTTAAAAAATTATTTTGCATACCTTATTTACTCAGCTGCAGATACCACATTACTGTAGATTGAATTTCAATAATAAACTGCTTTATTTCTATGTGGTCTTTATGTACCTCAAAGGGATGCTGTCAAACGTAATTAATGTGTTTGCAATATTTAGAAAATTTTAAATTGAAACCAATGGAGAAAAGTAAAAATCTTAAGAGGCAGTTGAGAAAAATCATAAAATCATAGAATATGATGAGATGGGAGTGACCCGCTAGAATTGTTGAAGTCCAACATCTGGCCCTGCACAGGACCATCACCAAGCATCACACCAGGTGCCTGAGAGTATTGTCCAAATGCTTCTCGAATTCAGACAGGCTTGGTGCTGTGACCACTTACCTGAGGAGCCTCTTCAAGTGCCCAAACACATTCTGAGTGAAGAACCTTTTCCTAACATCGGTCTTAAACCTCCACTGACATAACTTCAAGCCATTCCCTCAGGTCCTGTCACTGAGAAGAGATCAGTGCCTGTCCCTCCCCTTCCCCATGTGAGGAGGCTGTAGACTGCTCTTTTCCGGGCTGAACTAATCAACATCAGAGGAAATGGCTCTAAGGTGTGTCAGGTGAGGATCAGATGAGATACTAGGAAAAAAAAAAACATGACTGAAAAAGTGCTAAAGCATTGGAATAAGTTGCCCAGAGAGGTGATGGATTCACTCAATCTGGAAGTCTTCAAGAGGCATGTTGATGTGGCACTAGGGCATATGGTTTAGGGGTGATTATGTTGATTCTATGTTGACTCTGGACTAGATGAATTTTAATGTCTCTTCCAACCTTAATGACTCCATGATCAGGTACAAGACTAGCATAAATACAGTGAAATAAATAGTCTTATTGAAGATAACAGTCTTATTCTAAATAGTTGTAACAACTGTCCAAGCAGACACTTATGAAATAAAAGTTTATTTTCATTCAATTTGGATTAAGTGCAGGAAAGCATTCTCAACTAAAATTGGATGGTGTCCATCATATGATTTTGATCAAATTCGCTAAACTTGTTTTTACAAATGTATGTTGCATTTGCAACAAAGGTCCACAGTATTCCACTTCTGAATAACAGTGTAATGCTCTTTCCCAGCTACTTCTACAACTTAAAGTAATAACAAATTACAAAAGTTTTCAATAATAGCAAAGAATGATTTTTAAAATTAAAATGCAAGGTAGGTTTTTATATTTGAACTTCAGTGATATTTAATAAAAATGGGGGAGCGGTGTAACCATTACTGGGCAAAAATAAAATNACTTCTGAATAACAGTGTAATGCTCTTTCCCAGCTACTTCTACAACTTAAAGTAATAACAAATTACAAAAGTTTTCAATAATAGCAAAGAATGATTTTTAAAATTAAAATGCAAGGTAGGTTTTATATTTGAACTTCAGTGATATTTAATAAAAATGGGGGAGCGGAGATAACATTACTGGGCAAAAATAAAATTTTGTCAAAATTGACAGAAGATAATGAGTGGTGAAGGGATATAAGAGCATAATTAGAAAGCCTTGACTCTTTGTGAGGTTTCACAATATGTAATCCTGTAAGAATAAGGATGAAGTGAGATAGCATTATTGTAAGAAATTATTCCCTGATTATGCAAATGACAGTAAGAAATCCTTTCTCTTATAATCTCCTGGATTTCAGAACTCTGGGGAGTAGTTAACACAAAACACCAAAACCACACAAATAAACATACCACAGTACAGTGAAAACCAACAAGGGGTAAAATGAGGTGAACTTTTCACTCAGTAGTGGCCCTCAGCCATCCCTTTTACACCTTTGCTTTCTTCCTCTATAGAACTGATTCTTCCTTGTTAGTCTGTTCTTTTTGATTTCTTTCCTCTCTAATATCTATAGAAGTTGTATCTCCCTGCTTAGGTTTTGTTCAGCCCTCATTCTGTCCAGGCTTTCTGTCAGTCTCTTAGGGGTTTAGCTCCAATACACAGATTTATTTTCATGGATTTCTTCACTATTTGTTGATCTCTGTAGAGCTACTATTGTCATCCAGAGCAAGTCGGCACTTAATGCTGCCTTTGACTTGGTCTTTATTATCAAGACCAGTTGTCAACAAGATACCCTGCTCCTTGAGCTGGGAATTGGTGATGGGGAGATGAGTAAAGCCTACATTACCCAGGAGGAGATGGTTAGTGACCTGCTATGCCAATTAGACACTCACAAGTCTATGGACCCTAATGGGATACACTCCAGAGTAATGAGGGAACTGGTGAAAGAACTAGCCAAACCACTCTCAATCATCTACCAACAGTCCTGGTTAACTGGAGAAGTTCCAGCTGCATTGAAATTAGCAAATGTAATGGCCATGTACAAGAAGGGTCAGAAGGATGATCCAGGGAACTATAGACCTGTCAGCCTAACCTCAGCTCCAAGCAAGGTTATGGAAGAGGTCATAATGAGTGCCATTGCAAGACACATGCTGGACAATCAGGGAATTAAGCCCACCTAATACAGATTTACAAAAGAAAGGTCCTGCTTGACCAACTTATTCTCCTTCTATGACAAAGTGACCTGTTTAGCAGATGAGGGAAAGGCTGTGGAAGTTGTCTATCTAGATTTCAGTAAAGCATTTGACATCATCTCCCACAGAATCCTCCTAGAAAAAGTGGCTGCTCATGGCTTGCATGGGTGGACTTTTTGTTGGGTGAAAAACTGACTGGATGGCTGGGCCCACAGAGTTGTGGTGAATGGAGCTAAATCTGGTTGGCAGTTGGTCACTAGTAGTCTTCCCCAGGGCTCTGTTTTGGGGTAGATCCCATTAAACATTTTTATTGATGATCTGGACTTGGGGATTGAGCATACCCCCAGTAAATTTGCAGACTACACTAAGCTGGGAGTGTTGATCTGCTGCAGGGTAAGATGGCTCTACAGAGAGACCTAGACAAACTTGACCAATGGGCTAAGGACAACTGCATGAGCTGCAATAAGGCCAAGTGCCAGGTCCTGCATTTGGGTCACAGGAACCCCATGCAGCTCTACAGGCTGGGGGAGGAGTGGCTTGAGAACTGTTCAGCAGGAAGGAATTTAGGAATGCTGGTCAACAGCTGGCTGGATATGAGCCAGAAGTGTGCCCAGGTGGCCAAGAAAGCCAGTAGCATCTTGGCCTGTATCAAGAATAGTGCAGGCATCATGACTAGGGAAGTTATCATCCCACTGTACACAGCACTGGTGAGGCTGTTTATGGGTAGAGTGCTAGTGTTGGGTTGATGAGTGGACTTGATGATCTAAAATGTCTCTTCTGACCTTGATGACTCTGTGATCCTAAGCCAAAGTAATAGAAGGAAATAACAGGAAATTTCGCAGAAAAAAAATAAACTATCTCATCTTACTTGATCTAGTCTTTCTCTCTGTGTCCTCAGTCTATACAGAAAGAAGAAAATATCTCATTGCTGCAAAATGCCTGAAGGAAAATAAAAATTAAGCACAATCAATACTTGATTATTTAACTCCTTTCAATAAGAATTTCATGGAAATTATGTATTTTATTTTAAGTGTATACAATTGCAAATAAATGAATCAATATTGAAGAAAATTTTAAGGAGCAGAAAAATAAACTTGCACTACCATGGAGACATGAATAACACAAAATATTTCCAAAATACTGCTTATGACCATGTTAAAACACTAATAATATATTTTTGGCTCATTTATTATTAAAAAAAAAAAAAAACAACAAACAAACAAACCAAAAAAAAAACCCAAACCAAGCCATCAACAGAAAAACAAAACCCAGTCTTATTGATTTGGACTTACTGATGGTTTCAAAAGGAAACTTAGTTTTCAGTAACCGTCTTAGAAGCTGTTCATGTCACGGACAAAGTTATTGCTAGAGTGCTGTAGCTTTCTCTTAGACAACTTTCATAGTCATCTTAAAAGCAGGTTTCCATGGCTTTCACTTTCCCAAAATGAAAGCAGCTAGTCAAATAGCATCCAAAGAGCACTCTCTCAAAAATAATTGCTTACATGGAAAATTACTTTGAGTGTAGTTCTAAACTTCATACTGTCAATAAATCCACAAGTTTTCTCACATTTAAGTTTATATTTATTTCTTTTTTTTTTTTGTCTCTAGGCTTACACGAAATGTCAAGAAAAATCAATGTGACAAAATCAACTTGATGATACAGGAGGACAATTTCCATTGCTGTAAAAAATAGTCATGAATGAATACTTGAGAGCAGATTTTGGCTCACTCAAGAAAACAAACCCACTAACATTATGAATTTTCACGGACAATGAAAATAAAGCAGAAGCTCTCATTCCTTTTCCATATTTCACTCATTAAGGTGATAGTCTCAATAGAAGTATAGAACTGTGATGAAATTAGCATTCCACAGTAAATACCATATCTTTAAATGCTTCCCTAAGCATCTGTTTCTTCTGTGCTGAATATCTAGACAACTTAACCATTTGGTCTGAAATAGTGAAGTAATTCTATTATTCGTATGGCCAAGTACTCAGAAGTCATGAAGTCTGTTTATTGTGTCACTGACTTCATATGAGAATAGTTGAAACGGAGAAATGTGGCAGATGTTACTATATAGGATTGATGAGGGAATTTAGAGGAAAGTAAGGAGTGTTCAATTGTATTTAGAAGGCAAAGAGCATAGTACATTGCCTATGAACCAGACCAGAATGAAAAATTTGTCTGCTATATATTACTTCTGCTGAAAATAGATCAATTCTGCTATGGCATGGATTTTTACTACTCTCAGACAGAATGCAAATAGCATGAATTTAAAATGTGCTTTAATATCTGTACAACTCTGACATTTCATCTACCTGTTTTCAATGTTTAAGTATGGATCTGTTTACAGAGCTTTGGTGTACTCTTCCACAACATTATTCTCCTGCTCTATAATTAACCTTTTGTATAGCAATAGCAATTATAATTAAATTAGCATGCTGAACTATATAATATTTCATGCTAAGCCTACAGCTGTTGACTTCATTTTAATTTGAATGTAGCCAAGGTACTAAAATAGATTTTCCCCAATTTCATTCTATTAAAATAATTATAGGCATCCTTTTAAAAGTACAATCTTAATGAACTTAAACTAACTTCTAACTTTAATATTGAACCTTGTCATTAATATATTACAGGTGTTATGGCTCACCATGAAACATCAAGTACTTAAGGACTTACATGGAATACAATTTTAATTGCTTCTTACATTTTTTTATGATATTAAATTGATTCTGATTTTTAAAGTCTGTTAAAAAGTATTTGGTTTTTGTCAAATCCTTTATACTTTCTTGCTCTTTATTTTCCACTTGTAGCCTTCTTGACACTTAATTTTCCAGAGAATTGTTCAAATGTTTCTTATTAAGACTGTCCCATAACAGTTGAGCACATTTATCTGCTGCACTACATAACAGTTTTTACCTCTTACAGAAGTCTTCAGTTTAAATGCTTTTATATCTCCTCAGCTGTCACTCACAACTACTTCCCTTCGCAGTAATTTGCTCCTACGTACATGTTTTTTCCCATTCTGCTATTATGAATGAAATATCTGATTTGAATGAGCCCATTAATTCATTCTCAACTTTTAAAATATAAATTTATATTCCACCCACAGGTGGATACTATAATCCCTTCAAGCACCAGTCTGGCTGTCACATAGCAGGAAAAGAAGAAATATGTGGGTTTACTAAATATGTATTCCCAAAATGGAACTTTCTTCTGGTGTGTAATAATGTTGTCAGCCTTTCAGTTCTTCAAGACTCTCCAAGTCATCCCACAATTAGTTACTTTATTCTTGCCATGATAGATTTCTTATATTTAAGATTCTTGCTTGGCTGTACCTTCACTTACACGAGACCTCACTTAGCGACATCGATAGTGGAATTCATCTGACTAAATTGTAATAAATACATTTTGAGAGGGTGATTCATCTCATATTAGTATGGAAATTTGGAATAGGTCAGATGACTCATATTCTATTTCTCCCATTCAATACAAAGGGATGATACATGTTACCTGAATTGCTTAAAAGTATTCTGCTTTGGCTACTTCAACAGCATGATTTATCAGCCGGAAACTTCTTCACTCTGTGATAGGTTGACCACTGCCAGCTGCTAAGCACACAAACAGCTGCTCCCTCACTCTTGCCTTAAGTCCAATGGAACGGGAGAAGGATAGGAACCTACCTATTCAGCAATAGTCAAAACACAGATGTGTTATGACACTTTTAGTTAGACATCCAAAACATAGTACCACATTGACTGCTCAAAAAAACCCCAAAAAACAAACCAAACACACCACCCTTGGCCTTTATCTTCAGTCATGGTAGTTTGAACTGTAATGAGGGTGAAGGGAAATGTTGTCCTATGACCTAAATTTCTGTGTCTGTGGAGAAAGCAAGGAACCACTGTCTATTTCATATTGTATGCCCTCTCCCATACAGACCATCTTTGCTTCTGCACTTCCTTCTACTAGTAAAAATTGGTGTCAAGCTAAGTAAATAATGTTCTCATCTCCTCTACCCTTCTTTCCACCAAACATATCAAAGGTGGTAATAATCAGCCAGTTGTCATACTGAAAGCCAAAGAAAGCTTTCAGCAATTCAAATATACAGTCATTACAGAGTTCTTTTTAACTGGGGATGTTTTCCACATAAACACAGCTATAAACTAGGTACAATTTTATAATTGAGTTATAAATCTTAGAAATTAAAAACAGACAGAACAGATGTTTAAAGACTAAACTTTTCGTACATGTGCTTTCTCTCTCTCTTTACTATGCACTGTTCTATGAAGGTGCTTACTAAAGCATCTCTGCTCCAGAAGCAAAAATCCACAATGCTCCAAATTTTATTGTTTTCTACAATATTTTTTCCGGCACAAATATAGCCTACTTTGGGGATAGTACTGCTAATTGCATAAAACCAATCTGAGATCTGCAATTCCCTCTTTTATTTCTTCAAATCAATCTTCAGGCCAGCCTGAAACAAACAAACAAACAAACAAACAAACAAACAAACAAACAAACAAACAACCTTTCCAGTGGGTTCTCCATCTCTCTGCAAAAGTTTCCCATTTACTTTCTTCGGGCGTTAGTTACCTCTCTTTTTCAAAAAAAAATTTAAAAAACAACGTTTCATTGGCTATATTGCTACACCCCTTAGTTATAGATATCCAGTTGTCTAGTGTGGTTTGTTTTAACAAATTTAGGATAGAAAAAGAGTTAATTGATTAAGGGACCAAGACCCTGCATTCTGCAAGATTCATTTAGATGGGGTAGTAGGGGTGGAATTTACCTGCCTTATGCCCAAGCTGTTCACCCATTCTAATCACTGGAGAAAAGCAGGTATGTTTCAAGATAATTCACCCATCTCGTCCCAGCTTTTTCAGCTCAGCTCTCTCAGTCTATGAGGAGATGAATCATCCCCTAAAGATGACAATTTTTCTCTTTTGAATATAAAGGTTGACTGGAATGACCAGATTACTTTTAGACAGTTAATCAGAACAGAGGACTCTTGGGCTTAAGAACACACCCAGTATGCTCCATCTGTTCTCAGACTTCATACCTTTTAGTGCAGAACTGGAACTGATACCAAACTCTCAAAATCCCTTATTCTAAAATGTGACTAATTTTTTCCAAAACATTGCAGAAGCAGCTCAAAGATTTTAATTCCATTCCTTATTCGTCTCCTCATTTAGGTACACATAGAACCAAATGTATCTAGTGATCTTTGATTAAATATAAATTCTACAAAAAAAAATAGGTCTTGAATCTGGAAAACACACTCTAATTACTTAGTGAAAAGTAAAATCTTGCCAATATGCATCACAAGAGATTTATAACAGAATATATTATGACGTAACAGGGTGTTCTATAAGATAAAGTAGGTTCAACCACCCATAGCCTAACCAGGAAACTGGACTCCAGGTTCTACAATTATAAGTTCAAGTATTTCTTTACCCGAGATGTGGCACATTTTGTACAAAACATACCAGGAGTCCAGAAAAAAGAACAAATCTGAATGTGAAAAAGACTGTCTTGGATGCTTCTTTAGTTGTTCCTATATTTGGAGTCTCCACTTGACTCTTTACACTGTCTCTCTTTCATCAAAAGCCTGTTTAATTAGCTCTATTACAGGAACACTCATCATATTCTAACACTTGTGGGTTTTTGTTCGTCATATTAAATTGTCTGCATGGGGTAACACATAGACTTCACATATAAATAATAAAGTTCTTAAAGAGCCAAATGGACACTTAATATAATATTTCTTATGAACATAAACTTCTCATTTTTCAACATTTTTAAAATTCTTTTGAAAATCAATTCTTGTAGTTAAGGTAGATTAAAAGAAATTACTTAGATATAGCCTTCAGTGTATTGCAACTTTTTCTAAAGAAAATATACTGAATTATTATGTCTTATATGTAAAAAACATTAAATAACCATTTTTAAAATGTGATGTATCACCTTTTTTTGATACGGTATCCGCATGCTCACAGGTGTTTGCCCCACTTTTCTCTCTATTCTAGCTATCTAACAAATAATTTCTGTTACTTTTAAAACCAATGGGAATTTAGTAGCTTAGCAGTCAGAGAATACTGTCTTGAGATTTTCTAAAGGAGGTGGTGGTGTTGCAGGCTTTCCTTGCAAATTTTGTTGGTTCTATTCCATTCAGAGTGGCAGCCCCAGAGGCGTCTTTGTGTGTTCAGATTCCAGGCTGTCCTCTCTATTTTAAAAGGAAAGCAAATCAGAGTTTTAGACATGTGCACAGCCAAGAATCATGTTCACTTGATGTACTTTTTTGAAGCTAAATGTGTAATTAGGAGGAATGAGGAATATGACAGATTAACCAAATTTTATTAAATAATCATGAACGCTATTTTAAGCGGTTTTGAAGAAGGCAAGTTCTGCAAGTGTGTAAAGTTTCTTGGTCACTGAATGGAAAAATGCTGTTTTACTGCTCTTCCCACATTATTCTTAGGTTTGAACAGTTTAGGCTGATAACTCTGGGTAATCCAAGGGTCTGTATCTTCTGATAAATAAAATATAATCAAGTCTGGAATGCTGATTAGATACACACAACATTTACTAACAGGATCAGCCCTTTGCTCTGCTCTGACATATTTCAATGACTCAGTTGCCTCCAAGCAGAGTACATTCTGGAGTAAATTTGCCCCATTCATTCCTTCAAAAAAAAGTAGCTTGCAGAAAACTGATCCAGTTTTGATTTCCTCTACCCTCAATAACACTCCAAACCTATTCTAAAAAGTTTGGAAACAGCCTGTGTGCCTTAATGTCATGCAAGATAGAAATGTTTAGTAATTGAATCCCTTAGGTTTGAGAGTGGATTTCAACACGCTTAAATGTAGCTTTTAATATTTCTGTTAATCATGGCTAGGCTTCGTGAACAAAGATTTGGGAAGGGCTCTACCCACGCTTGCTGCAAGCGCACTGATGGCTAAAAAGGCCGATGCAAGATAGGCAAGTCCGGTTGCAAAAGGCACAGCAGAAAGTCTCCATAGGTGGTATTGAAAAGGCATGGTTCTTTCTGCGTTGTCTTTTCTCCTCGAGACTGATTCTGCGTGCATTCTCAAAGGAAGCAGAAGAATTATGGATGGTGTGTCTCCGTATCTCCCAACTGGAGATCAGAGTGGACCATTGATACTATACTCAGTGAAAACCTAGTAAGTACAGTAGGTGGAATTCAGACAGATTTATTGTACTCTAAAGTAGACTTCCATTATCTGAATTTTTGGTTACCTGAATATCCTTCAGGCAGTGTCCTCAAAATCCTGGCAAAGTGAATCTTAACCATCAAGCAATGGTGAATTGAATTCCATCCTAGATGTCTCTAGCTACGTAATGGTCATTCATGAGACCTTCCTAGGTGTAAACTTTGGCTTGTATTGATATTTACACACACTTGAACTTAGTTGTTTACATTTTGCTGAAATGTAAATAAGAAATCAGTTTAGAAGTAGATCTAAAAAAAAATTTTTAAATAGCTCCCAGAGTGAAGAGAAATAACAGCTCAGGATTATACTGGTATGAGATTCCCACCAAAAACAAGTGACAGGAATCAGAACGTTGTGGCAAGCTAGCACGAAAACAAGAAAGAAGAAAAACAAGAAGGCCCAGGAAGTGTTGAGACGATCCTGTATTATTTTATCTAAAGCCTTGACTTACTGGCCAGGCACGGAACTAAGCTCTCAGTTGGCAGCTCACTATGCGGTGGTGTGAACGGACAAAGTCTATCTGTGTTTGCAGTGCAGCCACCAGAAATGTGTGTGTTGTGTACGTGTGACCACAGCTCTATTCTGCTCTGATTGCTTGACCACTCCCAGTTGAAAGCTGATGATGTCTAAACCCTGGACAATTAGCATTAGGGGGGGGATTTTCTGTTAACCATAAATAAAGGGTCTTGCATGCTAAGAGACTGAGTGGGCGTCTTTAGTCCACCACAACAGAACATCTTATTCAAGAAATACTAAGACAGTTAAAGACACAGTCAAATAAAACCAGAGGAACAAGACTCAGAGAGCTAGTACTGAACAAAAATTTCAAAGCACAAAAATCCTCATATTTGACCACAGATAAATAACTGAAATTTACATCTCAGTCTAAATTAGCTGTAAGGTAATACAGCTGTAAGCTGTATTTCAGTCACTAAAATTAAGGATAAAAATATCTAGAAAACAGTTATATGACCCTCATATCAACATAATAGGTTCTCACAACTACTGTTCAATGGAAAGTCAAAGAGATGTGGTGATGTAATTTTACACATGCCTAGACTCACGTGATAAAATTTTAAGATACATATAGCCAAGACTTCCCACAGATTTATTTTT
>VWZG01006878.1:0-61260 GCA_013396735.1 Grallaria varia
GACATTAAACTGTTACATAACTAACATTTCAGTTCCTCTCCTATTTCCACAGTTATATCCTTTTTATTCATCAAGTGAACTAATTATTTCACTCAACTACTTAGCCTATATCAAAAGCATTTCTATATGCAGAAAGTGGATTAATCGTTTTTTATTAAAGAACAAATTATTTAACGCTCTAATCAACTTTATTCAAGACACTGACTTCATAAGAAGACTCTCTGCTTTGACTTGTTTCAAAAAGTACTTTTGCATCTTACCTAAAACATCTCCTAAGTCAGAAAAATTTACCAGTTCTTCTATTTTCAGCTTCTACCACAAATTATCAGATAAATTTTTCAGGTCAGGAGATGACATTAACTACCATAACAAATCTCTGGCTGTTATTCCAAAAATCTTCAATCAGCCCAGGCAACTGCTGGCCTAAAGATAAATTTAGTCAGGAGGTTACGTGTATGGTCAAAGGCTTTTCTGTCTTCTGTCAGAAAAGTATTTCTGTATCATTTTAATTTTTCTTCTACTTCATAATTTTGCTTGGTTGTTAAAGGTGATTAGCCCTGACAAAAGTTGAGTCAAGAGCAAAAGAACATATGATTACAGCAGAATTAATACATTTCAGAACCTGACCACCTAGAGAAAATTAAGCAACTTACCCAATATGTCCTGATAAATTTGTCCTGTGCATTGTGGAAGTTCAGTAATATTACTAGCAATAAACAGAAATGCTCCCTTATAGTGCACTTCTGATTACTAAAGCTCGAGAAAAACTCACCAAATACAGTCACTGATCATTTCCTTCTGTCAGCAAATGCAACTCTGCGAGGCTCTTGCCTAAGCATAAGCCTACTTAATTTTTATTTATGGCTTTTAATATGCAAGAACTTACCTGAAATACCATCAAAAGGTGGCTACTAAAATTTTCCAGTTTGAAGGTTAATAATACCATTATAAAGGCATAGCTCTTGAAAAAAAAAAAATCATATTTGTAAAAGAAAACACAACTAGGGTTTAAAGCCCGTTCATGGGAAAGGATGCAGTCGGAGGGCCATAGTTCCTATTACAACACAAATATTTAGAAAACATACTTATGTATTAAACATACTTACTTTTAACAGTCATTTTGAGGCATTCTAAAAATCTGAGAATCAAATTTATATTAAATTCAGCAAACATTACATACCTCAACAGCTGGAACAATGTCTATGCCAACTGTCAGAAATTCTTCAAACTTCAGAAATGGATTAAAGCAGCTACCAACATCAAGTAATCTGATCTTTCCCAAGGAGTGAAGAAACCTAAGTAGCAGCAAGAATTCAGTTTTAGTAAATGTTATTTTTAAAGCTATATTCTGAACTACAATTTCAGACAGCAAAATGCAAAAACTTCTCACAGAACACCACGACAGTGACTAATAGAAGTGAATGCCTTACTTCACTTGCTGAGATACCTAAAGAACCAAGCTCCACCAGTAAAAGCAGTTGGTCCTCAATCAGAAGAGTCTTGTTCAGAGTAGCTGTAATAGTATAAACTTATATACTTGTAGTAAGTAAATAATATAGCAAACAGTCTTTCTCATTGCTTTGTGTTTCCCACTTACCTTTTTTTGTGGTATTTACTGGTGTTGAATAGACACCAGAGTTAAAATTTCAGGAGTTGAAAAAAAGGAAACTATGTAGTTGACAGTTCCATTTTAAAGGGCATGATTGGTTTAATGAAGACAAGAGAACACATAATGGTATTCCAAGGTAAAAAATACAACAATATTTTCAATGGATGCTATGAGAGAGTTAGATCAGTCCATGCAGAGTCACAAACATAAAAGCTGGCTGTTCAAGTTGTAGGGAAGTTATTCTAAACATCTAAATGAAATGGTATCTCCTCAACACTACTTGGGGAAAAAAAAAAGTCTATTCCATGTCATGCAATCATTTTTCTTTTTGAGAATCCCAAAGGTTTTTAATGAGAAACAGTCAAAAAATAGCCATCTAGTTTAGGAAAGAGGGTCCTACATCAGAGTACTTCTGAAGCACTCAAAAATGAAGATCTATCCTGTAAGAATTCTGGAAAACGTTTTTTTAAGCCAAAAATCTATCTCCTTATCCGCCACTGTGGGATGCCCCTATTGAAGGTGAAATTAGATAAGTAAGCCAATATCTGTAATGCTAAATACTTAACTATGCTACCAAATAACAAATGTAAAAAAATAAGGGAGAGGGAGGATTAACTTTAGAAATTATGACTTCATTACTTACCGATAGAGACTGACAAACTGCTAAAACCACTTTAATAGACAATGCTGTTCCAGAATGCTACAGAGATGCACATGTACCCTTTCAAAACATCATGGGAAATGAAGAAAAACCAAACAAAAAATTCCACACTGAATAACCGGTCCATCATCTTCTCAAACAGATTCCAAAACTTACTGACTTAAAAAAAGAGGAGTGGGTGATCAGAAAGAAAACAGCAGATTGAAGAAACAAAGACAGGACATTCTTTGTGCTGTCTGGTAGAAGCTCCCATTAGAGCACAGTAGAAGATATGCTAGAGGCTGGAAAATGAGATTTGCCTTTTCTTGGGAAGCTCTGATGTCATCTATGACCAACTGCAAAACCAATCTGAAATGCCTTTATGAAGACAAAAGACATTGTTCTTTTAGTTACATACCTAGTTGAAAAAAAAAAAAAAGAATAGGAAAAAAAAAGATGCGTGGCAACTTCTGAGGATAGTGACTGCTGTCTTATCTCTGAAAGCATGCTTACCTTCCAAAGGATAACCTCCTTTATCAATGCCTAGAGTAAGATTCATGGTTTTCAAGTTTGCAACAATAGGCATTTTTTTTTTCCTGACTAAAGCAGTTACTACCATATATAATGTAGCGTCATGTAACATCAATGCACTTGTACAGAAGTACTGGCAATCAGCTGTCTTGTCATCATTTAAAGGTTCTGCCTTGTCCTGGTATGTACCTAACCTGATATGCTGCCACTCTTAAAAGAATTAGAATGTTGCACTTGGTTACAATGAATATTGACTCAGCTGTAACATACCCTGCAAACAAAGACATTTTTTATTTTCCTTACATTCTAAATTTGGAGACCCCTGCTGCTTATTTGTTCTTTGCAATTGCAACAAACTAGTAAATGCTGGAGTTAAACAATTCTGTTCCAGTCCACATGTACAGACTCTACACCCACCTGTTCTTTAAAGCACAACTCGATGACTGCATCCACATGCTTAAAAAAAAAACAAAAGAAGAATATATATATATATAGCACTACTACCACCCACCCAACAATCTCCGCTCTTCTATTGGATCATTTACAGGGATGCATCTAAAAAATTTCCATGATGATTTGTAACATCAATATAGGCAAACAAAGTCCCAGCTTTTACAGGGACTTCACAGAGGATGATAATAAGCCTTCCAGTTAGCAAATGTTTTTTGCTTCGAGTTTCTATGGCCAAAGAGTCTTTCTGGGAAAGACTCAGCCCTAGAGAAACATGAACTGCAAAAAACTTTCAGAAAAAGATCTGCAAGGCCAATGAAGTCCTACCAAGCCATGGCTGTACTCATAGCAACAACAAAGCAGTAAGCAATACTGCAGAAAAGCCTTTAAGCAGCAATAAAGAGATCTGGCTCTCTGGGCTCCTTCTAGACTCCCAGTCACCTACCAGAGCGAGGATGACGGAGAATCAAGAGAAAACATTTTGTTGCATTTGACAGAATAATAACGCCAAGTATTTTGCTTCTGTATGGAATAGAAGATATCCAGGACATACTTCTCTGAAAATACTGCTGCAACCAAGGCAAAAAGTGCAACAATTACCTTTAAGTTAACTCTGCTACCATTACCAAGCTACTCTGTAAGACAGCAAGCATTGAGTGAGATTTCAGAATGAAAATGACAGCAACAATGTTTCCAAGCTTGGAAAACAAGAGCTATGTAATAAGGGCAATGCAAAAGAAATTTGCATAGTGTGGAGGCAGATCCTAGTGGCCATAAATCACAAACATGGACTGAAGTCAAGTAGGGTCTTTTCCCACAGAGAGGTAGTACAAAGTTTCTGAGACCAGCATACCTCCTTGTCTAGCAAATGGAGAAACAAATGGCAGATACTCCCTCATTCAAACACAAAAACACATACGACTGTGTATGCTTGTGCTCTGTATGAGAGTCCAATACGTTAACAACTAATCAACAGACACATGGGAGCACAGCAAACATAATGAGAGGGTACATGACTCCACAGTGCAGAGAAAACTTCCCATAAAAAGGAGAGACAGTCTCCAGAGATCTAAACATTTTCCATTTAAAGTATTCAATGAAATACTTGCACAGATGAAAATTAAGCAGCACAACCCAGAACCTTCTAATTTCCAGGAGAGCCCATTTTCCCTATGGTAGAGTGAAAAAAATCACTATGATACATTCTGTCTTCCTGTTTACAAAACTTGCATTCATTGCTGCTGCATTTTTGACTGCTTAGAGTAAGACACTATTTCACACTACTACAGCATTGGAGCCCATTTCTGGAAAGCTACAACTCTGTATTCTAAACTAAGTAGAAGCCAGAAACTCTTATCTGCACTAATGGACAACTATGATATTTGATACAGGGCAAATGTGCTCTGATAGGTGTGTCACATCTAAGGAGTCCGTTGTCTATGTTCAATGCAAATATACTTTGAAACCATAAAAGTAGCAAATTTGGACGCTCACTTGTGTCTTGACTTCCTGTTCCTTGTCAGGTTTTGCTCCCTTTTGAAACACTGGTGCAATGAATCACTTAGTAGCAATCCTCAGGCTGTCAGTTATCAGGAGGAACAGGATACTAACTTAGGTGCTTGAAATAATTTTGAAGCTCTTACCTGTTACAAACATACACAGAGAGGAAGGACCACTGATTCAGGTAGTCTGAAGATGACTAGTTCAGATACCTACTGTTCAGCACTGTAACTCTTAAGTCAGATTCCTCAGTGAGCCTGTAACCGTAATTGACACGACAACCACTGCTCCCGTGAGCCAGTGACTTTTCAGAAATGTACTCTGGCTGAATTCATTGTATTCACCCTCCAAGTCCTGTTTCCTAATGATTTTCAGTAAGGCAACATTAAAAGCATAGGAAGTACCTTGACACTATAAGCAATCTCTGAGCACATCTCAAATCCACAGTTGTTTAACGCATTACCGTGCAGGTGGAAAACCAAACTGTTAATAGTTAAACATTAGGAACTGGTAATGAAGTGGACATAACCTGGAGAATGAGTGCATTTTAAATACAGCCCATGCTCATTTAATTTAAGAACTTGTCCCTGCCCATGGCAGGGTGACGGGAACTAGGTGATGTTTAAGTTCCCTTCCAAACCAAATAGTTCTGTGATTCTAACTTGATTAAATGGACTACAGTCTGATTATCAGCCACCTTAAAAATGCATCTATTATTCAACTAGGTGCTTTACAGTAAGTGACATTTTCTCTTGGAAGTAGACACATGACCATAAGAAAAGTCACTTAATCCCTGAAATGAATCACTTCAAGTGCTGATCTAGTTTACAGTTTCAAATTACTGTACTATTTATCAAGGATGGGATGCGGAAAAAATTCAGAAGACTCATGCTGCTGCCAGAAGAGCAGAGCAAAAGATATATATCTGGTTATGGATGGTAACATTGGTAGGCCTTAAGTCTTTCATAACATCCATGCATAAAGATATCCAACGGAGAGTATCTTGCTGAGACACATATGAAAGAACAAATGATATGTTGTACCTTCAGAGGTCAAATCAGCATCTGAGAAGAATCCATGCCAAAAAAGCAAGACTGCTTAATTTGACAGAAAAAGAAGAGAAATAATACTCAAAAAGAAAACAAAGGAGGGCCTGATTTATTGAAGGGAGGAGTTGTTAAGCAGCAGATAACAGCCACTTTTATCTTGCAAGACTGAGTCACTGATGCCCAGCTTCACAACAGGTGCAGTTGTAATGTCAGAGACATTACAATGTCTCTAATTACACGTAGAGAACTCATTCTGGGATCGAAGGAAGTACATTACTTTTCATATAGATGAAAGTAAAAAAAGGACTGCTCACATTAGTTATTTCTGAGAGACTCATCAATTTTATTCTGGCAAAAGGTGAGCAACATGAGCAACTGGAACTGGGTTCATCAAAGTAGCTGACTAACTTTCTGATCTGCAGCAAACTTTGCACTTCTGGTTCCTATAATTCCCACCATCACCTTTAAGGGCTGACTGCGTGCCTACTTCTCTCCATTTCTCCCAGCATCTTTTTACTACCTGTTGAAGTTTCATTATCAAGCTTGCTTGGTAAGGAGCAAAGCTAGGTACAGTCTCTCTATAATAACTTGCCAGTACAGATAAGTTCAGAAAGAACTCTTACCTAGTTTTAAAACTACTTGAGAGAGGATTATATATGGGAGGAACAAAATTACTGTCTTTACACTTACCAGAGTAAAATGAAAGAGTCACAGGCTGTCATACCTACAGACAAACCCACAACTCTTGTTTATAGTGTTACATGATTGGAATGGAGGGACAGTCTTTGAACAGGTGTGCATATGTGTAAGTTCCCCCATACACCTTATACCAGCTTTCAGCCTTCACTAACTGATCAGTATAGACATGGCAGAAAAGCATTGCAGAAGGAATGCATGCTTTGTGCAATACAAAATCCATTTTCATTCTGATAAACTCTACTTTTTCTATAAGGCATAAAGAAACAAATTACATTTTGATTTCTCTAGTAAGTAACTGAGACCAGTTACGTCTTGTTGCTTTAAGGTCTGTACAGCTACTAAAAACCTTACTATTAGGTAAATATTATAAAATTTGCCTTTTGCCAGGGATGTCTTTATGGGTGTATGTATTTTTAAAGTTTTAAGAATGAAAATAAAAATCATCACCACTCATATTAACAAACATTTTAAAAATAATTTATAAAATTTCTCTACTACACAGTAGTCAGAACAAAAGGCGGCTACAGACTACTGGCAGCAAGAAGGAGCTTGGGTGAAGTTAGCTCTGCAACAGCCACTATTAACTGTAGAAAATAAGAAGAGTACATGGAAAGAGAGTGTTAATGCTTTATCCTGACAGTTCCTCCCACTGGAAGACAAACCAGCTTTAAATAGTGTGTGATCATCAAACCTATTGATTTAAATAAACATGAGACACTCCAAAAATACCAGCTCCTAAAGACAGACACATCTGCTAATAATATTAGTAACTTGTTCACTCTTTTCCTAACTGATATTACATCTAACTTCAAGTAAGTGCTGAACACAGAAGACATGCTACAATAATGAGGAAAAGATCTCTTTACACAACAGAAAAAAAACAATATTGCAGGCAGTTCTAAGAACTGGCTTATAAAGAAACAAGTCATAAGTGTAGCATATACAGATTCTATGTTTATGCATTAATTATTTCATTGTATTTGCAAAATATCAATTTTATTCCATCACACATGGAATAGCCACAAACATGACCTACACTATTTAGGAAAAAAATAGAAGGTGGGACTTCACTGAAATAATACAGTTAGTCCTGAACACCAAAAATAAAATTTCTACTCGAATGAAGGTCACAAACAAAATTAAAACTGTTGTTAGGAAAATACCTCAAGGATACTACAAATTCTGCAGTGCCAGTCAGAAAGCTAGCACATCAAAAGTTAAGGGTTGTAATCCAGAATTGCTTTTGAAATATATAATTAGAATCAAGAGTTTCTCTGCAATTATTTATGAAGAGAAAGTTTTAAGTACTCTGATATTTACACTTGGCACTTGGTACTTACATAAGCAATTGACTTTTCAACAGTGCTGAACGGCCATTAGATTCTAACTTAATTAACATATCCCTTATTTCACCTCAAGGTTTAATATAAATTGCATTGCACACCAATGACATACTGAAGTGAAACTGCTCTAGCACTTAAATGAAGATGACTAAGTTGTCATTCCCAAGCAATTTTTTTTTATGGCATCCACCAAAATATACTACAACATAAATAGTTCTTGAAATGTATATATTCACATGAAAATGCCGTTTCTTAACTATTAAAAATACATCAGACTGATCTAGTGAGTTATGGGGAAAAAATGTCAGGGTAAATTTTAACACTCAAAAAAGGCGGGGAAGGGTCTGGAAAACCAGTGAAAAACTTACTCTTCTGTTATAGTTTCATGATTTGTCAAACCAAAGTTTGGCAAAGGATCTTCAATCTTGGGAGTCTGAGGAACATTTAAAGCTGGAGTGGTCTTAGAAGCAAGAAGGGCTCTTTTTTCATCTTTCTCAAGTGCTTTTCTTTTTCCACCATTCTGAAAATATTCTCGGCATACACTGAAAAGACAAAATGAAAAATTCCACAGGAAAACTGAATGCTCTTTTTGGTTATTACTATGGGTAAGACACAAACCAAAGGTTTAAGAGATACAAGTGCTGTCAGTTTTTAAACAAATCTGGGTTTTACTGCAACTTTGGTAAATCAGCTTTAGAAAAGATGTGATATACCCAACAACATGTGAAGTCAAGGAGTGGGTTGTTTGTTTTTTTCTTTCCCCCAAATTACGCCCTAAGTCACAGCTAGTAAACAGATTGCAAATATTTTTATCCGGACAGACTTTTAAAGCAAGACAGCAGAACATCACCAGAGGGTAAACTTCAGCTGTCACCAGAGCACCACAGTTCCCCACTATGGTGCAAAGAGTTATTAAGAAGCTCCCCGTAAACACAGAGGATTTTGAAACATCCGTGTCTTGCAAGGTACATAACATGGGTGAAAAGAAACCTAATGCAGGGTCATGGGCTTACATCCACCAGTTTTTAATTTTAATTGAGATTGCTTGGGCATTTTTGGTTTTAACTAACATCTGCCATAGCTGTATTATTGTGGAAGACTTACTTTAGCTTTGTTTTTCCCCATATTTAATTATATTTCTTACAGGAACCAGAACAAAATAAGCTAGTCATACTTGAACATAAATGTTAGCCAGTTTAAAGAAGTTAATACTACCAAAAAAGTTAAATTACACTTGCATACTTCAATCAGTAGTTAGCATTAGTATATGAGAAGCAAGCATTATGTTCAAAAATAACTGAATTTCATCCACAAAATACAACTAGAACCGGAAACAATTTGTTGCTGTGAAATTAACAAGCCTGACACTCCCTGCACAATGCAGCTTTTTTAATTAGATGTGCCATTTTCCTTCAACAAAGCTGCAGAGGTTTGAAGGCAACATTCCAGAAAACATGAATTCAAATGCAGTTTAGTAATATCTTACACAAAGGAGGATCAAGATAATGGCATTTCACAGCGCAGATTCAGGAACGGACATGTTGGCATAATGCTACATTCAAATCAAAATTGCAACAATGACTTGGAATACACGGGCCTCATCTAAGGTTTGGTGATATTTTAGGCACCAAATATACACACCATATAGGCTGTGAAGGCCAAAAAAGTCATTGGAGTGGAGTTACATTGAGTTCTTAAATGGAAACATACACCATCAGACAGGTACAGATAGAAGTCACTTTACTCCAACATACGTAGGAAAGAAGCACCTTGAGTCATAAATGTATAATCACAGAATGGGTAAGGTTGGAAGGGACCACAGAGCGTCATATAGTCCTACATCCCTGCCCAAGCAGGGCTATCCTAAAGCATATTACACAGGATTGCATCCAGCCAGCACTTGAATATCTCCAGTGAGGGAGACTCCACAACCGCTACGGGCAATCTGTCCCAGTGCTCAGTCACCTGCACAGTAAAGAAATTCTTCCTCATATTCAGGTGGAACTTCCTGTCCATCATTTTCTGCCCACTGCCCCTTGTTCTACTGCACCACTGAGAAGAGCCTGGCTCCATCCTCTTGACACCTTCCCTTCAGATACTTATAGACAATGATGACATCCCCTCTCAGTCATCTCCTCTCAAGGCAGAACAGGCCCAGCTCCCTCAGCCTTTCCTCAAAAGAGAGATGCTCCTGTCTAGGCTGCAACACTACCAGATATAAAGGCTGTAAAACCATACCAACTCCATCCATTAGAGATTGCATGTATGGAAAGACAACAATTCTAAAACTAACAAAGTTAAAGTAGAAGGAGCCAGTCACTTAACTCAGCAGAAAAAAGATTTTAGAAAAAACAATAAACAAAAGAGAACCCCAGAAAACCACTTGAATTACTGCTGATATGCTAACTAAAGCATGTTTTACACGATATTGTATTATTTATTTATAAATATGATCAATTTAGAACTATTTAGTTTTGTATGTCATTGAGTCAAAGAAATGAAGCTTGGAAAGAAAAATCTTTTTCCATAGTTTATCAGCTATTGGTACCACCTTGTTAGCAACTGGCAATCTCTTTATTTTTATTCTAAATCTGTTTTTCCCACTACATCTCTTAAAACAACCAGAATCAGTGGCAGTTTAAATAGTGCTACATTGCCATTGATGCTGACGTGACAGATTTCAGAACTTTGGGAGAGCGTGTTGTATTTTTTCCTCAACTATTCCTTGTTGTCAACATTTTAATTCCCTAGATGCTATTGTGCTGCCTTAACACTTACTGCACTGTTGCACAGGAGAACCACCTACTTGTAAAGTATAGTGTAAATTAATCTTGTCACTGAGAAGGCATGGTTTCCTCACTCTTGGTACTGATACACATCAGTATTTTTTTTCATCTTTCTACCCATCTATCATGTTGACTGAGTTCTTGTAATTCTATACTCTTCTTGACTGACCTTCCTTGTCTGCACATAAGACACTATCAAGGTCAACCACAAGGAGAAGCATCTTCTGCTGCTAGGTTTTCCTGGGTGGACAGAGGGCCAGAGCCACAGGAAGGCCCAAGAATGGATAAAATTCTTCATACTCTGATCCCGGTCTGCATAACACTGTAGTACCACAAGGTACCAAAAAACCCCCAGCCAAATCCACGTATCCAAATAAAAAACCACCAGGTCACACTGCACTTCATAACCACTGAGGGTTATCTCCCTGTATGCTTTTCTGAAGTCACAGTGATTCTGACACTACATCACCACAGTGATTACAGTGAACCTCACATCCACTGCGGGCTAACAGTGAGCATGTGGGCAGTCACTGCAATGGTGGCTAACCAGTGGCAATGCACTCTGTAGTTTACCGAACAGTAACTTGTTGATGTCATCATCATCATCATGGCTCGGCTTCGCAAATGAAGATTTGGGAAGGGCTCTACCCACGCTTGCTGCAAGCGCGCTGATGGCTAAAGAGGCCAATGCGAGATAGGCAAGTCCGGTTGCAAAAGGCACAGCAGAAAGTCTCCATAGGCGGTGTTGGTGAGGCACGGTTCTTTCTGTGTTGTCTTTTCTCCTCCAGACTGATTCTGCGTGCATTTTCAAAGGAATCAGCAGCGTTATGGATGGTGTGTCTCCACGCCTCCCGATTGGAGGCCAGAGTGGACCATTGATGGTAGTCAATATGGCCAAGGCTGAGGTACTGTTTTAGAGAGTCCTTGTATCTCCTCTTTGGGGCTCCTCTCAAATCGGTCCAGCAGTTCACCTATCTGGGAAGCATCATTTCCTCAGATGGTAAGATTGACCAAGAGATAGACAACAGGTTAGCGAAGGCCTACAGTGCCTTTGGAAGACTCTATAAAAGAGTCTGGCACAATAAACACCTGAAGAAAAGTACCAAGATTAGTGTCTATAAAGCCATTGTACTGTCCACTCTTTTATATGGGTCTGAATCGTGGGTCATCTACCGCCGCCACCTGCGTCTCCTCGAACGCTTCCATCAGCGCTGCCTCCGCACTATCCTGAACATCCACTGGTCTGATTACGTGACCAATGTGTCTGTCCTTGAACAGGCAGCAGTCACCAGTATTGAGGCCATGCTGCTGAGAACGCAGCTGCGCTGGGCAGGGCACGTCTCCAGGATGGAGGATCACCACCTCCCTAAGATCGTGCTCTATGGTGAACTTGTTGATGTAGCCACATGCTTAACTTCATGCCCATTAAAAGCCAACATTGATCACTCTCGTTTTATGCAGTTTATATGCAGTTATTTAAGACTCTACATTTAATAACTGTCTCGAGTAATGAACACAGCATCTCTTAATTATCTACAAAGAGAAAATTAAGGAATCTATTTTATAATCCTGAGAACTGACGTGGCTCCATTTTTTAACTAACATTTAAACATTGAGTCTTTGATGACACAATATTAGGTCTACAATTAACATACTTGCTTGTGCAATGTAAATGCTACCTGAGCTGACACTTCCTACAGTTCACACAAAAGGTGAAGTAAGTATTTCAGGTCTAAACTCACTTAAGTTTGCTGGCAGAGATTCAGGTCAGGTTTCTGGGTGAAGTGTACAGTTCATATCTTTGCTTTAAAAAAGAAACAAACAAAAAAAAATTATGTATTTCCTCGGTGAAACTTGTTTTCCATACTTTAAATCTCAAATGGTAAATCATCTATTCAAGTTGACCTCCCTGCTCTGTCATTTGGGCTGGATATGTAAAGGAAGTCTCAGTAAAAGCCAGTATGAATACACATTATCTTGTTAATACTCTCCAGCAAGAAAAGAGAAGCTTAGTTTTCAAAAAGAGTGATGACCAAACCCAAGCATCTCAATAGAATATAGAAAGAAAAAAAATGAGAGGGACATTGCCAAAAAACACTATATGAAATTTGAAAGCCATGACAGAATTGGTAATTAGCTCTTCTAATTAAATTAAATTAAATCAAACTAAATTAAAACCGGCGTGGTCAACTTTTTATCATGGCAAAAAGCAGTTTCTGATAGCTGTAATCAATGCCTGAGGATTTCAAGCACCCAGTTTTACTGGCTAACTGACACAGACCATCTCTTTCCTTCTGCTTTATAATGAGGAAAAGGTGAGCTTGACTCATGTTCCTTATAATGTTTACTAACAAAAACCTAATATTGAAGATGACTTTCAGTGAGGGTACAGAGAAATAACAAACTTCCCTTCAGAGCTCAAGGAAAGTCTGGACCTCTCATCATGGTTTCTCTCTGCAAAACATTTCTCCCCTCCTCCCATACACTGAGGAACAAATTTATAAATGTCAACTGTCAGAGCTGCTAGCCTGAAAAAAAATAAAATCACAAATGCTTCTACAGGTTTTACCTATCCACCTCCCAACATCCAAAGTTAAGGAGGGGAGAAGTCTCAATTGCCCTTGTACATATTAATCATACCTAGAAGAGCAGAAAAGTTTCCTTTAGACTGGAAAATATTTCACAATTGTCATGTGCATCCAGCTTCAGGTCAAGGAAATCCAGTATTCAGCACAGGTGAGAGCACTAGTTTTCTGAATGTAAAGTGTTATAATTTTTTATGAGTATAATTATATATGTTTTAAACTTCAAGTTGAGAAACTTGTATACATTTTTCCATTATGTTTTGATACTTGGTCTCAGTTCTAGGGTTTAGAGACATTTTCCGTTTCAGAAACAATTAGATCTGTAGTCAGACGTTTCTTTGGTGTTCTGTCCACTCCAAGCCAGTTTCTGTGGGAAGTATCTTTTATTACCAGAGGATTCAGAATATTTGAAAATAGCCAGCAGTTATCATATGATCATTGCTCTAATTAGCTCTAGAGTTCAACAAACAGATATGTTTTTGTCAGAACAAAGCAGCCATAGAATATCCTGAGTTGGAAGGGATCCACAAGGATCAATGAAGTCCAACTGCTGACCCTGCACACAACAGCCCCAAGAACCACACCACTTGCCTGAGAGTATTGTCCAAACACTCCCTGAACTCTGTCAGGCTTTGGTGCTGTGACCACTGTGCTGGGGAGCCTGTTCCACTGCTCAACCACCTTCTGGTTGAAAAATCTTATCCTAATATCCAGCCTAAACCTCCCCTGACACAGCTTCATGACATGTCCTCGGGTCCTGTCACTGGTCACCACATGGAAGAGATCAGTGCCTGCCCCTCCTCTTCCCCTCACAAGGAATTTGTAACTGCATGAGGTCTCCCCTCAGTCTCCTCTTCTCCAGGCTGGACAGACCAGGCAACCTCAGCCACTCCTATGGCTTCCCCTCAAGGCCCTTCACCATCCCTTGTTGCCCTTGGACACTCTAATAGCTTTAAATCGTTTTTATATTGTGGTGCCCAAAACTGCACACAATATTCAAGGTGAGGCCACCCTCCCTCGACCAGCTGGCGATGCTTTGCCTGATGCCCCCCAGGACACGGTTGGCCCTCCTGGCTGCCAGGGCACTGCTGACTCAGATTCAACTTGCCATCGACCAGGACCCCCCAGGTCCCTTTCCATGGCACTGCTTTCCAGTCCCTCATTCCCCAGTCTGTATGTACATCTAGGATTGCCCTGTCCCAGATGCAGAATGCGGCACTTGTCTTTGTTAAACTTCATACAGTTGGTGATTTTCCAGCCCTTTTATTGTTCAGGTCTCTCTGCAGGGCCTCTCTTCCTTCAAGGGAGTCAACAGTTCCTCCCAATTTAGGATCATTGGCAAACAATGAGTTTAACTGTAAAAATTAAGACTGTCATAGAAATGTGAACATTAAGCATTATCTTTTCCTATTTTAAACGGTTTGCCTCCTTCTGTTTATGCTGCCTCCCTCTTAAATCCGTTCTCCTGAGGCTGAATTGCCTGACTGCATTCATGAGAAAAATTGCAAAACAGTGTTTAAGGGCCTTGTAAACATTCATTCAATCTTCTAAACCAAAAAGGATCAGCTTTCCAGTTCTAGCAGAGAGCTGTTGTTCTCAGAGATCCCATAAGAGGTTACTTAGCCTTTTCTTTTGACTAGACAGCTGCAGTTTCTAGAAAAGAACCCCAAGGCTTTTGTGGAAAAAAAAAATAGAAAATTTTTTATAATTTCCTTATCTTTCTTGGAATTGAGCTGCTGTATGCTATTTCTTAAATGCGGTGGCAAAGCTGATATTTTGGCTAAAAGCAATGCTAAATAAAGTCACAGAAGTACTTTACATATCTTGTTGAAAATCTCATTCACACTCTCCAGTATGATATTTGCCTTTATTGCAAAAGCGTCCCATGACTGCTTCATATTGAGTTTGTGGCCTGCTACAGAATCCAAATGGCTTTTTGAAAGACTGACACAACCAATTATTCCCTGATCTGTATTTGTACAGCTGATAATGTTTAATATAGTTGATAATACTTAGTATAGTTAACAACAATGTTAATTTTAATTCTGCTCTCAGAGTGACAATTCCTTTCTCTTTGCAAATTTGCAAACTTAATAAATAGACTTTATTCTAGCAGACTTCTAATGAAAGTATTGATTAGTTATGGATACAGAGACAGACGCTAACAGACTCCTTCTCAGTAAATCACATTTTTAAGATAAGCTTCTCACATCTATTATCTGCAAATTCTTCCAAACAGTTCTGCACTCACCTGACATTAATTTCATCAGGACCATATTTCTTTGCCCTTGAAACAGTCAAAAGACTTTTTTTTTTTTAAAAAAAAAAAACAAGTCTGGATAGTGTTTTGTCATGATAGCAAAAAACAAAATCTGCATTTCTAACTATTTAAAAAACCAGTCAAGTCAACACAAGTCTTAACACTGACGCAAAAGCAACAGAAAGAAACAAACCTGCTGGTCTAGCTTATTTTGTTCTAACTAGAACCAGAACAGGCTGGCATTCATTATCCAGACAAAGGTTCACCAGCCTACCTATGCCAGCAAAAATTAAGACTTAGAACAATTATTCAGTGTAAGCATCATCTTACCCTATGTCGGGTTAATTTTGATTTTTTTGTTGGAGTATAAATGAAAGAGAAACAAAAGCGTTCAACTGCAAATGCCATTTTCTACTTGCATTAAATTTTCTAAATATATAAAAAGAAAGGAAGGAAAAACAGTTGAGTGTTGCCCAGGATTTTTATACCACCACTCAGGGGATCATTAACCTCATTCTGGAAGTGGATGAAGTTTTAATCCCTCTTCCCTTGTCCCTCTCCCCAGTTAACAGTTCTGTAATGTTGCCTTGAAACAGTAAAACAAACAAACAAACAAAACTGGCCCCATACAACTCAGCATATGGCCACCAGTACAGTCTATAATGTACTGCTTTCCATCTTTTACAGTTTCTAATGTCTGGATATTTTCCTTTAAATCCAAACTAAAGAAGTAGTAAAATTAGAAGGTTTTGGGTTATGTGGTTTAAGAATTAATTTCAGAATTTTTCAAGTATCTTCAATTAAATAGCTAGAAAGACTTCTGAAAGGAGAACTCAGCAACAAAACTTATTCTTGATCCTGAGAAGTGCATATAGCTTCTCAAGTTATTCTGCACACTCTGACTTATTTTATCAGATCCTAAGAGAATACAAGGAAAACAAAGGGAAAAAACCAATTCAAAGTCTTTTGTGCCTTTCTTTTTTTTAACTAATGGAAGAAACACTTCTCAGTTTCATCTCTCTGAAAAGATCTTTCAAATTAAAACAAAACTCAGTCTCTCCTTTCTTCAGTAGGGATACACTAGTGGTTCTGAATTATTTTCAGCATTCCAGTCCCAAATTAAAATTCATCTAATATAAAACAGCTATCTTCCTGCTGTCATGGTGACACAGTAATAAGGACTGAGCAAAAGCTTTCACTTAAGTCTCACACAAATTCTCTTGTATACAATTATGCACTCAGGCACACGGAGGAGTAACAAGGGGACCTGCCACCTGTCTGGCACACCTCTCGGCCCTGTGAGAGGGAACAAAAAGTTGCAGAACACAAAATCAATCTGATTACGTTCTGGTATTTAGCAGTCCAGGCCTTGGTTTAATCTGAGACACACAGAAGTGAAAAGTACCCCTCTCTCTCTGCTGATTCCTGACTCCTTGACTTTGCAAACTGGAAAGTTCTATGCTTTATCTGAAGCTTTATGCCAAGACAGAGTATTTTAGTATCTCTTAATGAGTGGATTCTCTTCCTTGTATGAACTTAGGCTGCAAGGCCCAAACTGGACACTTACTTAAATGTATACTTTGTACCTGATCCATAATAGAAACAAAGTGAGAGCCCAAAAGCTTCAATACAGAGGCGATCAACTGTCCTCCCCTATTCATAAGGAACATCCTGTTCTATGGGATAACAGACTTGCCACAAGATAAGGGAATACCACTTAGCTGAAGTTAAAGGCAGTGTATACTGCCCTATGGAAAAAAGTTTCACATCTTAGTTGACAATCAAATTGTAAGAAAATATCAAGCAGTGGAATCTGCTCTGAGTCCAGTACAACCAGTTTCTAACCTGCACTGTGGAACAGTCCATTCCAGTGCCTTTTAAGTGATCTGCCAGACCAGGGCAGAGTGAGGGGAAGACACTAGAAGAATTGCAGTATTAGAATTCAGTACGAGTCAAGAGAGTGTAACATAGAAAAGAGAAATACAAGTCTCAGCATTTTTAAGAAGGAATGAATAGCACAAATACAAAAAAAACAATTACCAACTGAGGAAACCTGTAAAACAGAAACAGGCAGTTGGGGATCACAACTGATCATAAATCAGTGCCACACCAAGTAAAAACCCAAACCAAACCAAGCAAACAAAAACCAAACCAACAAGAAAAATACCAAACCCCTACCAAACAAGATCAATAGCATAAACAGGAGTTTACTACAACCTATTTATTTTATTTATCCCTTACAAGACTATTGTCATTTATCCATTTTTGGGGATAGTTCTTTGTAACAGGGTCATCTCTCTTGTAACTGGAATAAAGATACATAAAGCATGTTCAGAAAGGAGTCTACAAAGAAACACTTAACTATGGTGGGTTTTATCCAAGATAAAGAATAAAAGATTGGTAAGTAAAGGAATGGTTTTCAAATATGTAAGTGTCTATGGTAGGAAAGCCCCCAGCTTGTTGTTACTTGCTCCATTTGCAGAACAGCTCAGGTTGCCACCAAGATGCACTCTAGATCAACTGTTTCACAGTCAATCCCCTCTCCTTTTTATTTTATGGGTTCAAGGGTATTTGAATTTAACGACACCACATCTGGTGTTCTTTGCTGCCTTTTGCTCAGCACTTTGCAACACCCACCTGCAGGACCTTCAGACTGACACACAAGATTACTTTTCACTTTTCTGAAGTCATTCACAAAGGCAGGAGCATTGATAAACTCTCTTCCCAGCTAAATTTCATCAGCATTTTATTTTATTCTGCTATACAGATTCCATAGTGTGTCTTGGATGCCAATTTTTTGTATGCAGGAATTCCGAATGACATTTCTCCTGTTTTAAGAATTTATTTTCCTCAAGGATTGAAATAGTTTAGCTTCTCATTTCATGACTTCACAATTCAGACAAGCTCAACAAAAATTAGATGCTTATGACTAATAGGAATTTTGAAGTTTTAAGTACATTTGAAACAAGTTTCACAGTGGTTAAAGTCTGTGGCAGGAGATTAAGAATTGAAAACTAAGTACCAGAGATTTGCATTTAGAGATCAAGAACTATTATATATACAAATCAAACCAAAACCCTGAAAATTAAACTTGAGCTACACTCACTGTATTTACTCATTTTAGGTTCAAAAGCATGGAAAATTACTTCATAGGTTTACTTGCAAACAGCTTCAGTATGTCAGAAAAAACTCTGTTTGTTGAAACTATTTTGAAAAAAAGATCACCTCATAACAAAAAACTACATAAGCTATTTCGTTAGTAAGGTGAAACACTAAGAAGGTATTTGTTTTAGGAAGCAATAAATTATAAACATGTTATAGAACAAATCTAAAATACTGGCAAAAAAGTAAAAAACACTTTTGTATTATCAATAACAGCAAGTAAAAGCATGCAATTGTGTGTGTCAAATACATTAAGATTTACCTGCAACACCATTCAATTCGGCCTTCCCCTTCACAAGTTTTTGCCCAGTGATTATCTGCAAGGTTTTTCATTGCCACAGCATATTCACACAGAGTTTCCTCATCCTCACAGTGCTCACGCCAGATCTTATCAAAGTCTCCCACTAAACAAAACAAAACAAAAAAAAATTGCACATCAGATACAAAGTCTCTCATTATCTCTATAGCAAAATCCCCATCTTCCAGCTAAAAACTTACCTAATGCACCAAGAGATTACTTTATCTGCTCATAACAAAAAACACAAGGTCCCTTTCTTTAGTCAAACACAAAATTCCAAGGTTTGGAGCAGGAAGGGGCTATCGGGTACTTGAGAAACTAGAAACATTATCAGTACACAGATTTTGTTCAGCTTGTTCTGCGAAATTAGAGTTCCTGGGAAATTCTGCTTTCAGGTTTCTGTGCATGACAAAGATTTTAGAAATGAAAGACTGAAGGTTTCCGACTACCTTCCATGCCCATGGCAAATACTGTGGATGAAAAAGTCACAAAAATAAAGTTTAACCCAGAATACGATTTCTTTGGATACACTGGAAAAGAAATTCAAGTCTTCAATGATTTGTCTAATCTAGCCAGTCCCAGTGAATTAGCTTCAAGGGGACAGTATTGAAGAATCAAACCAAACCAGCTATGGTCAGGAAATCACAGAAACTCATCTGCTGATCTCTAAGGACAGATTTATTGTCATGCTCCTCACCTTGCTGAAAAGTCTTGCAGGTTAAGGTCTGACACTTCGAAGTAATAAAACATGATGATTTTCCTTCTTTTGCTGCTAAGTGTCCACTTCTCCTAGTCTGCCTTACATAATGTACTACTAAACAAAAACAAGATAAATGATAGATCTGGCTAGCCACAATTCCTGTTGTGCTTTCTACAGCAAGCAAACCCTTGGTGTACCTTACTAAAAGGATATTTCTGCTCTAAGAAAGAAAAACATGCTCAGTATATGATGTTCACTAATTTGTTTCTTGTTTCTTAATCAAAAATGTGTGCACACATCTAGAATATATGTCAATCTGTAGAATTAAAATTATGAACCAATTTTGCACCTACAAGCTAACAAAAGCTGAAAATAGGTTTTCAAGAGTACAGCTATACTTTAAGCTTTGATTTGGACAACCAACACATTTCTCACAACTTGGTTCCAGAACCGTTTTTTGTAGCACCTTGATATTCGAAGGAAATACTTCAAAAGTGTATCAGCCATAAGCTAACAACTAATGTCTGTTAAAGCCTGAAAGTAGCTTACATTATGACCTGTCCTCATATCAGTAAGAGATTTCTGTTTCTAACCCACTTACGGCAATTTCTTTGATGTGCTTTCTTCCAGTGACAACCTTTTTATTGTTTCCCTCCTGTGCAAAGCAGTAACAAACCTTGCCTCACTTGTCCTCCGCTTAGAGAACGACTGACTATGACGGACAAGTACAGATGTATACTTAAAAGATTTAAACCAACCATCCAGGTTACTCCCTATTTAAGTTGGATTTAGAAATGTCATAGCAATTTTCCTTTAAAAAATAATTATCCAGCACACTTGTACAATCAACAAAATGAGTCAAGTTTAAAATTAGGTGTTTATACTCCTGTGTGTGAGATGGCAGTTGAGATGGGAGAGGTCATGATTTAGTTTTATCAAAATAGGGAAGTTATGCAAGAAATCACATATTCTGCTTGCTATTCAGCAAGCACGTATGAGAAAATTATTGCATTGGACATGATTTCCCAAATGATCTGAGTTCAGAGAGACATGATTTATGAGAAGAAGTACCAGCAAGGCCACCAGAGCAGAGAAAACAGACAAGTCACAAGCGGCCCCCACAGCAGGTTCTGCTAAAACCTATGGGCCACTTTTCCAGAGTTTTCAGGAGAGCCTTATGTAGAAAGAATTGTGCAGAACTGAACATACTCTACCGAGAAAAGAGACCAGAAAATAGCATAGACAGTGGCCGATCAGCAAAGGGGGCAAAACAAGTATCTGGGAATCTGTATTTCTCACGTCATCAAAGCGCAGAACCTATAAAGCACCAAGCCACAAAGCTCCAATCAAGTTCAAAGTGATTCTTAATAGCCAATTAATTCTGGTGCAACTTAGATTAAGTGTCATTGTTTCTCTTGACACAATACTCTGAATCTTGTTGCATGCTGCAGACAACTGTAAAATGCTTGAATGAGTTGCAATTGCTAAAGATTTGAAGAATACACGGCTAATTAGAAATGCAAAATGTAAAGGAATGAAGATTTACTGAAGGAAAATACCACAAATACAAAATCCAAAGCTTGATACTGTTCTTTTAGTTCATTACATCATCTGGTCTATTCTTAAGCAATTAGCCTATTTTCAAATATGCCTTTTCCTTGAATCTTAAGATAGATGAGAAAAAAAATACGCAAAGACCAGATGTTCTTAACTAGCCAGTCCTTACTTACAGCAAAGTAGTGATGCCTCCTAACACAGAATCCTGCTCTCATAGCAGCTCTTCTTACTTCCTACTGAACAGGGCATAAATTTGTACCTCTCTCTGGAAGTCTGATGAGGGTCAAAAGCATCCACAGACAAGGGATCTTAAATTTACATATACAGCAACAGACCCAGAGGTGACTGACAGCACACTGGGACATCATTGTGGGTTACAACAGAGCTACGTACGACAGTAACAGCTTCTTGGCCCTGAGCTGACAAGAAAATAAAACTGAATTATACAGGATAGAATGATATAGGAGAGAGATGCAGAACAAAAGTGAAAAATTCATCACAAAGTAATTTCATCATACATCCTATACCAAATCCATTCTTTGTGCACTTCTGGTTTGTTTTCATTTACCAATACAGAGATACAGAAAATGGCTATGTAGGACAGATACAGCACAGCTTTTGTATAAGGAATACTTAAATAGAGGAAAGAAGAAGACAGGTGAAAGCAGAGGAGGAGAGACCTCCACAAGATCACAACTGACAGAGGAAATGTAAATATGGAGCAACTTCTGGCTGTTCTAAGTCTAAGAGTAGGAGACATACAGAAAAAGCAGCTTCAAAGCAGAAAAAAAGAAGTTATTTCCTCATCAAATGTATAATTAAGCTTAAAGTTCATGCAGCTGGGCAAACTACGGGAAGAAAATCCATTACAAACTCCGTATTTGAAGATCAATTTCTAAGTCAGGAGTTCCTAGACCATGAAATCACCAAAAGACAGAATGGTAAGCAAGCACACAGTGATACTCCAGCAGCACTTCTCACTTATTCTTGTCCAATTATCTGCTGTTGACCCACTGTCAATACTGATTTTGATGATTCCCATTTCTCTGCCCTTTCATGAATACAAGCTCCAAAACAACTGCAGATGAAGGGTCATCTTAAAACACTGGCACCATCTGGCAGGACTTTCAAAGAAGGGACTGAAGTCCAGCTTCCCTTGAGCAAGTAGCATGGCAGTGGATTGTTTTATTTGGGGGTTTCCCCCCCATTCTTTTCCAGAGTGAGCTTTGAGAAGACACAAATGGGCACATTAGATTTACAGGAACTTTAAATCCAGAATCATGCTCCAATACTGAGTGGAAAATGCAAATAATCCTTTCCTATCTGTAGAGATTTTGAGAGTGACTACAATAGGTGTAGCCACATCCAATTTCAAACATGTCATCCAGAACACAGAAAAGCTATATATTATTTTTTTCCGTCCATATATTATATTCCACTGTGTATTAATTTTTCAAGCAATACATTATAATCCATGTGCAAACACTGAATTAACTCTACTTGAGTTAAACATTTATTTATGAATCAATAAATTCTTGCTTGTGTAAGCAAAAAGACAGTAAAATAGGCAGGAAGGTTTTACCACAAAACAAACAGTTACTAGAGAAATAAGACAAACTCTTCTGTTAAGCAATCAGTAACGCTGTAAATTAAATACCAATTTGTGGTAGACTAATCTAATGGAATAATAACTAAAAAAAAGTCTTGTATCTTTGATCAGATCTTAAAGTTAATATTTGATTTTGTGTATTAAATTTTTCATCTCACATACTCCTGACTGTACCACAATATAAAGGCAACTCAACACTCTTATTGTGCCCTTAGAGGTCACCTTTTATGCACTTTAAAACCTCTGTTGAGCACTGAATCATCAGAGATCTTCGTGCATCTCAGATCTCCATCAAGGAACCTGTTATGCCAGTGTTATGCCAGCTGGAAAGTGTGACTGGCAAGACAAGCCAGTAAGAGAAGTTTCACCTACATCTCAAATCACTATAATGACATTATTTTAAAATTATTTAATGTTTGCTCTACTTTGCCCACAATTACCTAGAAAATAAATAAATTGCCTACTCCTCACCTTGAAGATTAACTAAGTACTCCTTTAAAAGCAAAAAAGGCCAAAGCCCGGCGCTTCCTAGAACTCCGTCGGTGAACAAGTGAGTGACCAACTTCTTCTCTGTAATACACCCTTTTCTAATAAAGTATCAGAAATCTAATACTATTGAGCTAGAACAGATGAATCCATCTAAATTTCCACTCACATTAATATTGTCCACAGAATAGTCAAGTCATAACCCTGAACTCAACCAGAGATTAATCAGCAGTTGCTGAATACTGTCAGAGAGAACAGGTCAGGCATGTAGAAGTCATTCTTAAATTACAAGATAATCTTAATTGTGAGTAATAGCAATACAGATGTAATATTAGCTGTAAGTTTCAACAACTGAGAACATTTTTACCAAGGAATTATACAAAATTAGCAAGGACTCCCCTCATTCCACATTTATTTACAAGTTCTCATCAAAGCTTCCCAGAACAATGTGAGAAAAACAGGTTTGCCATTCTTGGTGGGACAATCGTACACCATAACTCTTCTCTCCAGAGAGTCTATCATTAAGAACAAAAAAATCCAGCTTTCTTCCATCCCATTTTTGAAAACAAAAAATAAAAAAAATTTAACAGACATCTATTTGTAGAGTGTTAAATTGAACTGTCATTTAAGGCATGCTTATGAAGTAAACAGAAAAATTAATTAGTCAATTATTCTCCAACTTCTGACAGAACAAATCATATACAATGGCATTTTTAACAAAACACAACCCTCTGCAATGTAAAAGAGATAGAGCTCAGCTTTGCTAAAGGCACTATTCTTCATTTTGGAATGGGATAAAACCCTAAACAACTCATCTAAATAATTCTGTTTTATCAAGCAATAAAATAGTTGTCATAGAGAGTTATAAAAGTACTGTCTACACCCACAAGCAAAGATTTGTAATTACTATTTTCCTTAATTCCCCTGGTGCTCTTCAGAAAAACAGTGCTGCCATCTCTGAAAATCTCAAAACAAAGCACAAAATACTTCATCCATCACCAAACAAACCTTGCACCCCAAAATTTAACTGACACTGACACTGCACATTTAAGTCTTCGGTATATGCAATGCAGGTTGAGATCTTAAGCAACAACTTGCTCCAAAAGAAACATTATTTTAACACTTGAGGAAAAAGTGGAATTAGAACTGCCACTTTTTCCTTTGGAAAACTAAAATTTTCTGAATTCAACATAACTGTAACTGGGGGGAAAAAAAAAAAAAAAAAGATGACCAAACAAGGGTTTACGGGTTTGTAGCCTTGGCAAATATAAATAATTTAAAAAACCAGATTCAGCCTAGTCCCTTTTCAATACTTCCATATGCAGCACATTGCCTTCCTATTTTCCCCTCTACCAGAGCTTTGACGGCTCTGGTAGAACACAAAATAAGCTAAATGCATTGACTAAGAATGAAATACAGAAGGAAAACTGACATGTTAACACTGGTATAACAGTTGTTACTAACAAATTAATAAAAATGAATAAATATTGCTCATTGTAAAAAGCAAACCTATCCCCACAACTAACAAGTGTCCATGACAATGCTGGATAACTTCAGATGACAGGCTGCTGGCCATAGCAGTGCCTAGCATGATACTGGAGTTTTCTTTTTCTTGTTGGTAGCAATGCACTGCAGAATGGAAAAAAAAAATAAATCTCATTTTCAGTCTCTTAGGACCACCTCTCACTTGCTGGAAACAGTAAACTGCCTTCTACAATATGCTAAACAGTAAATGGGGAAAACAATCCTACATTGTCCACTAGGCTAAAGCTGAAATCAATTTCCTATGAATATCTGACAAAATTTCCTCATTATCCTTGTCAGCTGAAATTTAGCTATACTATAATGTATGGATGCTGTAGCAATTATAAGAAAAATTAATTACATGAGGAGTATCAGCAAATATTATGATAATCATAATTTTCAGTGTACGTAAGATAAACGTTCTGAACATCTGTCTTACTAAAAGCATATCCAGCATTCCTTGTGAAAAACATTAGGTATTTTTGGCTTCACTGTCTTCCAGTTTTGCATGTCTATATCCAGACCGTGAACTTCAACTTGGACCAAGTTCAAAAAATCAGAACTAGTATTTTCTTTCTCTTGTCTAACTAGTGTTTGCTTCACATTTCTTAGGATTTACCTAAAATACTTCATAATAAAATATTTTAAAAAACCCAAAGTGCAAGGATCTCATTTCTCTATCTCATTATCAATATTCCTCCCTTCACCTTACATAGAAAGGATTCATTTGAACAAATGTGGATTTTTATATTTGACCTGTCAGGTAAACTTCTTATCCATCTGTTTACACTAAACAGACACAGAGGGCGTAATTCATCTGGTATTTCAGCACCTATTGGGGATCAGCCTAGAACACCCTGAAGCCTGATCTGTGTCTCTGAGCTGCTACAAGTCTCCGATGGTTGTCACACAAACATCGGGGAGCATGTTCGTGATAGTTTAAGCAATTACTGCCCCCAGGTGTTGAATCTACTCTGCAGGAAACTTCACCCTCTTCCCCAAACCTGACATTGTGGGATGAACTGTATGCTGCACCTTAACACCAACACAGAGAGAACACATGAACAGAATTTTGGTAATTTGTGCAAATGCAGGAGCAAAAATTAGAAGCAGCTGATGCACAGGTACAGATTTCATTCTGCTGCACTGCAATAGAACACCATCTTCGCTGCGAGGGCAATAACGAGGCAAGAAGGTGACATATACCTGTTCATTCAATGAGTGCAAGCCTGTGTAGTAGCCAGTGTATTTTCAAATTTACAGGCTAAATGATAGCAATAATTAAATCTGACAAAATATAAAATATTATGGGATTTCTAATGAAAGCTTCACTGCAAAACTGTGGTGTGCAAACTTTAAGGGCAATCGTACCTTAAAGCTCATGTTATAAAATAGCATCAATTTTCATTTTAGTTAAATTAAATTCAGTTTCTATTGCTTGAAAATTGAACCGTTAGTATTAACAAATGTCTTCCTCTTCCAAGAAATTAATGTAAATGGGGAAAGACAAATGGAGATCTTGAAAACTCAGATTTATTTCTACTGTAAACCAGTTATATTTAACAAAAAGGAGAAACAACAGTTAATTCATCCTCTAGAGTTCACTGACAAAATTTTCCTGTCCTGTGAAAAATGATACCATTTCAAAATCTTTCACATAGGGAAGAGCTTAAGCTCGCTCAAGGTTTTTCATGAAAAACATGAGATGGAGAGACGATGGAGCAACTGACTCCAGAACAACTCTTCTGTCTAAACCACTTACCCACTCACTGAGAGTAATGTGAACACACAGGAAACATTTCATTAACCACCTTTACAGATAACTCAGTAATTTTTTTCCACATGTACTAAATACGGGATTTTGAGGAAGAAGTAGAGGGTCCTGTAAATCTTATTTCAGACAACATACAAAATCATCTACAACTGAGGGCCACACTACAGAGAAAATGTTTACTAGATAAGTACAGCTCTGCATGACTACAAAGGTAATAAAGAACTGAGAGAAAAACAGGATGCCTCTCTATCAGGGAAAGGGATTTTTATCCCAGTAAAAATTAAACCTACTTGGCTACTACAACCAATTGGAAACAAACATATATCACATAACAGATGTTCAGTATATCTTGTGTAGTTCCTTATGAACCACTAAATCTGCTTTTACAAGTCAGCCTGTCAGGCTCGACAGACATCAGCCCACACATGATATATTAAACATTCATGCATTTATGCAACCAATACAACATGCTCCAGCCCATGGTTGCAGGTGCCCAAAAGATGCAAAGAGGAAGACTCTGTCGTCTGTAGTACCAAGCAACAGAAACAAGAGACTAAACCAAGTACTGTTTCTTCCCCATTTCCATGCAGTAACAGATATTCCAACATCATAAAACCCTTAATTCCTGTACTTTTTAAGGGCTTCTGTCAAACATCCAGAAACCTAGTTTCTTGTAAGTGAAATAACTGAGCACTTGAGAGCATTTTCAGCTTTTGGATTTTACTCTTCTGTGAAAATAATTAGGCTTAAACTAACCCATTTTGAACAGGAAGCAGGAGTAAAACTAAAAAAGCCATGAGTCTTATGCCAACAAGATACACTCTCGAGTGAACAAGTTACACCTCAGTGTGTTTTATTCTCATGTAAAGTTTTCGTCACAATGAGAAAGTTTATAGGTTAACCTGAGGAATGATGTGTATTTTTAGGAACCATTAGACAGGTACTGTCTCTGTCTCTATTACTACCTTAAAGTAGTCTGGAATAATTTTCTTAATGATTAACTAATTTAATTGACACATTAATTCAGTGTGGACAAGGACCAATCACCTTAATTTTAAAAATACATACTTCCCCCCCTAAAAAACCCACACCCTTTTGTTAAACTTCATTAAATAATTTTAAAATACATGACATAATACTGTAGGACCCACAGTAGGAAAAAAAAAAGTAGCCTAAAATGGCAAAATACCAAATTTGACATAGTATTTATGATGACATGCTTCCCTTCTTTATTTTCTAATCAACAACAAAGTGGGTGCAAGAGGAAGGGAAGGCAATACAAAGTGATGAAAAGGAGATGAAAAAGGAGAAAAATAATTTAAATTTTCCCACACTAAGTCATACTAGTAATATCCAAAAAAATAGGAAAAATTAAGTTCTAGTCACACAGTACAAAAAACTAAAATTGTTGCAGAAAACAAAAACATGCCCTTCAGTGCAAACTTAAGAGCATTTCAGCTGCACCATTTCAAAGATGGTAAATGCGTCCTAAATACACTGGCATGCTTTGGGACTATGATATGAAATGAGTGACAGTGCAGAAAAAAATATAAAATCCAGAGACCATACTTACAAGTAGAAACAATTTAACAAGTACAGAAACTAAAAAATAAGCCTAGGTTCAGCTTTGATCAATAACAAGAGTTAGTTTTTAACCAGGAAAAAAAATAAAAAATCAAACCCTTTAGATGACATGATGCTGACTAAACTTTAGTAATTTGTTAGTAACTGCAAAAAATTTGCTGCAATGCATCCCTACTTAAGAAACATTGCTCTTGCACTTTGACAAGTATGCAACTTCTTCAAAAACATGTTAGCTTGCAGTTTTGGGGCCATATTGTCACTTTTGCACTGGCTCATCTTCAAAAAAGAGGGTAAATGTTGCAAAAATGAAACAGAATTATAGCAATGGCGCCAGTTATAAGCAACTCAAATAATACACTGGCTTGCCTTTTACAATCACCCATTAAAACGCATGCCTTGCTAACATCAGCAAGGCAAATGACTTCTCAAAGAAATCAGCCTACTAAAATCAAGCCTGTATAACTTCTATCAACACACATCTCAGTGTTTCAAGGACGCATCTATTTCAACACTTCTAACAGAAGACAGTACTTAAAGACCATATTACAATACCAAGGGCATTCTTAGACATATCTACCCTGTGCAACATAATAATGTAGCTTGCAGAAAGATACTGAACATGCTTTTTCATCTACCAACAAATTAATACATGATTCTATTTTAGTTTCTACAAAGCACTGAAATCCACACAACAGCAATTCCAGTACTGTTTGCTCATTTAGACAAAATGGAAACTAGCTTCACAGAAATCCAGTAAATGTGAGAAGAGGCAGAGTTAAAAGAAAAAAAAAATAAAGAAAAAAGAAGACAATACAGGATTCTGTAATAATATTGAATAATATTTCTGCTTCATATGGAGATGAGTGCACTGCATTGTGGAGTCAAGACGCTCTCCCCCTGTAAGCACATAAGCAAGGAAGTGGGAGTTTTCTCTTTGTTTTTTCAGACGCAAGTTATAACTTAAATTTCACTGAGAAATTACAGATCATTTGCTGATTTTTTTACTTTGCTTCAGCAAACTGCAATTTTTTATTATTTCAGAGTAACTTACTTGCCACTCAGTGTCACTAAGTATTAGAGAAAAAAACCAATTCAAGAAAATATCCTTCAGAGATCAAGCATGTCCCAGTATTGCAGTTTCAGAATGACATCAAGGGAACATAAGGAGATTCTCGAGTCTGCTTTTAGAAGTATAAAGAGATATAGGGAGAAAAGACTCCAAAAATTAAATTCTTAAGTTAAAAGAATCTAACATATGAAGTACTACTGACCACTGATCACTAGGAACTTGTAAGGACCACCTACTCTTGGATGAGTAGGTAATGGGTGGAGCTCTCCTCGTTGCACAGATGTGATCAACTGTTTGGTTCGAATTCTCTCAATGAAATGACTTATCATGCTGCTAATGTAGAGGGATTAGAAAAATCACTGTAAAGTTTTCCCTAATGCATGATTTACAGGACATATGAAGTCAGAGTGCTATTGTGTCTTTCACTTAACCACACAATCTACCCTTGTGCACACACTCGCTCTTTTGCTGAGAAGTAGGCTTACAAAGACTTCCATGTCATTTAGGCTCTCACCGAAAAAAAACAATCCTGCTCTTACAGAGATTGTTTACTTTAAAAAAAATAAAAAAATAGTGCCAATACTTGTCTGTCTTAACCTGCAGACACTCTGAAATAACAGAGGAACATGTACTGCTGAAAGTTAAGTCTCCTTTGCCAATTTCAATGTTTAAATATATTAGGTTCATTCTTCCAACATTTGAGTGAAGGGGGATCCTCCCTTCAGTTTTGGCTCGCCAAGGCCAAAACAAACAGCAACTTTCAATCACTGTCTAGATAGGTAGGTATTTGTGCCCAAATCCCATGAACTGGCTCCAGGGTAGACTCTGGAAGTTCAGAAGGCAGTATGACCTTGTTTCTTTAACCAAGTGTCATATGCAGACGTAGAGAAGAGACAAGAATTAGTGCCTACAACAGGAAGAGCTCCCATTTTACGTGTGCTCTTCCCCAAAGAGCTGCAGACTCACTGCAAGAACGATTCGATGGATTTCCTACAACCTGTGTTAGCATTTCAGGGAGGTTTGAAAGCATTCCAATACCCCTATAAGAACCTTGCATAAGGGCATTAATACTGATGACAAAGTAGACTTTTCGAGGACTCCGAGTAATTTATTTTACAACAGCTTTGGCTTAGTGCTCCAGCCTGAACTAGCGCTCTACAACTGAAAGACAGGAGGCACAAACAATTCACAAAGACCCGTGTCTTTCCAGATCACCATTCAGTCTCTCCTGGCATTCATGACCTACTGCCTTCGCTCTCGCAGATCCCCGGTTTGGAAGCACGGCTCCGTCCGCAGCCAGGCAGGCGGCTCCGCTGCCAGCAGCTCTGGGCAGGCGGCACAACCCCCGACGGGGCGCCCTCGGCGGGGCTCCCTGCGGGCGGCCGACGGCAGCGGCGCCCCCCGCTCGCGGGGAGGAGCAGGAAGCGGAGCCGCTCCCGGCCCCCCGCCCCGACACACCCCCTGGGCAGCGCCGGGGCCCGGCCCGGCCCGGCGCCCTCCGCCCGCGGGGGGACACCCCGCTCCCAGCCGGGAGGGCGGCCCGGCCCCCTCCCCCGCATTACCTTCCCGGTNCTCCATAGCGGTACCGCTGCTCCGCCGCGCACAGCCCGGCCCAGGGGCGGGGGCGCAGCGGGCCGGGCCAGCGGGCATGCGCGGAATGCTGCCCGCCCCGCCGCTCGGGCCGCCGGGACGGGGAGTCCTGTGGGCACACGGAGTCCCGCGGCATGGGTTGACCTGCAGGGACGGGAAGTTCCACCGGGATGGGGAGGCCTGGGGGGACGGGGAATCCTGTGGGCACACCGAGTCCCGCCGGGACACGGAGTCCTGCCGAGGCTGCCCTTCTTGCCTGTCGATCGCCGGGCGGCCGGCGGAGCATCCCCGGGTTCCGGGTGGTCCCTGGTCCCGGCGGTCCCGGGGCTGGCCGCGCCCCGCAGCTCTGGCATGGGTCACTAACGACGAAACTTCCCAGGCCCCACATCTGGAACGGGTCACTCTGCGGAGCTTCGTGAAGCGGTGGGGAAAATGAGGGTGAAAACCCTCTAAGTGTCCAGGGGCTGTGCAACTTCCCCGCCTCGCCTCCATGTGTTATCCCGAGTTACATCCTTCCCGAGAGAGCCCCGAACAGATCCGGCCGAGTCCCCCTACCCAGGGGGCAAAACCCATTCCCCACCTGCCAAAGACCTTGCGGAAAGCCCCCTGAATTCAAAAAGCCTCACGCAAACCTGGGCAGGTTGGTGTCCGTGGTGTGGGCGCTGGAAGAGCAGAGTTTTGTGCAGGCTTCTTTACGTCTTTATGGAGCCTGCTGGGCCCGTTTCTCGGCAGAGCAGTTTCTGGCGTTGTTTTGGGTGGAAATACACTGCCGGAGCGGGAGCAACACCTGCAGCCAGCAAAACTGCCCCTTATGGGGGAAACCCCTTGTCTGCAGCTCTTTGAGCCCAGCTTCAGCCTTTCCCCCAAACCCAGAGTTCTTTGTTCTTTTTGTCACTCATCATTGGAAACAGGATAGAGAAAACCATTCCTCCGGAGATCATGGCAGCGAGGTCTGCCAGGAAGGGGCTTGCTTGTTTGACTTGGCCAGAAGCAGCTCATTGTCTTCTCTGAAGATGTCAAAAAACATTAAGGAGGTAATTGCGGCTGCATTTCAGTAGGTCACAGGCCTGATATGAGTAGGGTTAAGATTTCACCCTGATGAGGAGCCAGTGACACATACAATTTTATGCAGTGGGTCCGCATGATGGGTCCATATCAGAACCATGATGGTCCTGCCTAAAAGATTGTACAGCTAAGCACAAAGCATGGTAGTTTTCTGCTGTTCTAATAAAATTCTTTTGCAGGTGCAATTGTCAAGGCAAAACTATAATGTCCACAGAAAAGTTTTGCATTGTTATTGACTGCAAAGGCATCTCTTTTTCACCTGACTATGTAGACAAATGCTGCCTCTCATTCATCACCCTGAATTGCCCACATATTGGTTGAAGGTCCAACTTTTTCAGTGCTGATATTTTTCAGGAAGTGCTTAAAAAACGTATTGTAGTTTGGATCTTCCATCAATATGTTTATGTGTTATTATGTGTTTTATTGTCAGAGTATTTTAATTTTGTTTCATTTTGTTTGATTTTTTTTTTTTTACTCAAAATACAGAACAATGATGGGACAATTTAAATCTTTGCTGCTGACATCACCATTAAGAAAGGAAAGTCCTGTGTTACATTTAGTTGCATTTTACTTTTTGTTTTGAAATTGAAATAACTGTTCATGTGTTAATGAAGAAACCCCCAGTATATAGTAATTTTACTTTGATTTGGAAACTATCCAAAAGTCACCTTCTGGTATGGATTATTGTATTCCATATTCACCAAACTAGTTCAGGAAGTTAAATCTATATTAGAAAAAAAACTTGGTGCTGGTGTTAATGATAGACTTCTGAAATATTTTTATTTCTAGTTTTATGTGTGAGAAAACACGTAAGAAGGATTAAGATGGTGTAAAAAGAGATTAATTACTAGAAACCTTTTAGTTAATGGGGAGCCTACATGGTGGTTAATGTTCTTCACATTTTTACATTATGTAGGACTTGGGGAAGCAGAGAATGAAGAGGAAATGCATGAGCCAGTCTTCTGCATGTGGCATGATACTAGGAGAGCACTGAGGGAAGTTTCTCAGAAGAGCAGGAGTACCAAAGTGACAGAAAAGAGATGGAGGCATTTAGAAGATGCCTAACAGATACTACTGTGGCATGAACCCCCCCAGTCATGAGCCTCCAGGCTTGGAAATGTAGATTACCCAGTCAAAATATGAGTGTGTCTGTGGTTTGGAAAATCAGAAATCAAAGTGTAGAATTGGAAAATTGAGGGAAAGTTGTACTTATGTAAAATACTCTCTCACAGAACAGTAAGGTTATCACTGTGGTTTTCAGTTCTCAGGAGTTCTTTCTAAAACTTACGAAAAGGTTTTAAATACAAAGTAGCTTTAATTTATCATAATTATTTCAGAACTTACAGTATTAATATTAGGCATACTTTATTACTATGATTTTGCAGTGTAAAAGTTTTACACGACCATCCTTTTTTAATAAAAGTTAATTATGTTGTTGCTTTATAGTTTCAATATTTTTATTATTTTCTGATATTTTAGAAATATGTCAACAAATGGAAAAATCCAACTTTGTACTCGCACAGACAACTTTCTTATCTAGGTTTACAAGCTAAATTACAAAGTGGGAAATAGAGAGGTATCTAATTTTTGGCATAAGTAGTTTTATGTGAAAATAGACCAAGATAAAAAAATCATTTTCTTGTCCTATAGAAGTAACTTAGAAGTTTAGTTTCAGTAGTCAAGTTTAGTTTCAATAAGCATTTTCGTCCTGTTTTCTGAGAATGAAAATGAAAAAATACATGAGGAAGAGGCTTCATGCTCAGAGGATACACAAATATTCCTCAGAATATGTGATGAGAGTGGGGTCCCAGCAACAGACTCCAAATGCGAAGTGATTGCAGGAGGCGCATCCCCAGAGTGCTGCATGGAGATATCAGTGGTGATGGAGTCAGCCATTAAAGCAGGACCAGTTCTGTCAGGCCAGGTGGAACTGATGTCCCAGTGCTCTGTCAAGGTGGTGAAAAAACATGTGTGATCTATACATTTCTTGAACACAGTACAGGATAACTCGAAGAACAAATGAAGATGAACATAAATCTTGTGTTTGTCCCTGAGGCATAAGAGTAGAATGATCAATGAGGACTTCCAAGGGGATAAAAACAATATATATAAATATAATATGAATATAAAACAATACCTGTGTCCTGATGAGGTTGACAGAGTTTGACTCTCTGGGAAAGAATAGTTTTGAGCAGCTGGATTTACTACCTTGAATGTAGAAAATGGGTGAACGATCTTCTGTGTATTAGTTACTTTCTAAAAAAACCCCAAATAATTAATTAAAAAGGCCAATTTAGGGCAGACAAGAACAGTTTCTTTTGACATTTCTGCTATATTTTAGTGCCCATCACTTTTCACGAGTAGCATTAGAATCAAAAGTCACAGTTTACAGACTGGGAGAAAGAATAACCCAAGCATTTTCCAGTACTCAGATGGCTGGAACATTCACTGAGGATGTAGGAAAACCAGTTCACATCCCTGCTCTGCCCGAGGGGATCTGAACCCACATCTTGACTGAGATTATATAAAGTGGAAGTGCTCTTGCCTCCTGAGGGAAGGGTAACAGCAGACTATATTTTCAGTCTTTCTCCCCTGGGAAACTGTAGAAGAAATGTAACATAAAAACTTTCTGAGCTGTGAAAATCAGCAGTTCTTTGCTTCCATCTCTTTCACTGGTAGTTTTAACAATCCAGTCTTCTCAGCCTCTTCATCCCTTCTATCCTATAGATGCTCATTGTTTGAAAAGGATCCAAAAAAATGACATCAAAGAGAAGAAACCTTTCTAGACAACTATCTGTCCAGTGCAATGACATCATCGTAAGAGTCTCTAATGCAATGTAATCTGCAAAAATATTACCAAAAGCATGTAATGATTTTAATGGAATACTGAAAGATTCCGGTAATTTAAAAGGAGTAAGACATTCTTTGTTAGATGTGAAAATGTTTTTTCCATTGCAGACAAATAGGCTGCAATGGAATATTTGGTTTGAATGTGTGATTTTTCTTCTTCATTAACTCTGGAGTCTTATAAGCCATGAAAATTAGAGAATTTGATTTAAAAAGTAGGAGAGCTGGTCCATTATTACATTCTCCAGACTACACACTTCAGTAATTTAGTAACTAAAATTACATAGTAATTAAAACTGTTACCCCATAACAATAGTTTTATAACTACAGATCCTGGATTCCATATCTGGAGACTGACACCTCTAAAAGTATGTTTATACCAGAAGTCCCTTTACTTAGTCCCCTGTGTATTTTAGAGTTAAAAAATAGGTTTGCTATTGACTTTGGTTTGCATCTGAAGTGTCAATATTTGCATAAATAAACATTTTGCTTCTGAAAAGCAGAAGATTTTTCTACTGAAGACCAGTTAAAGTTGCTCCTCGAGTAGGCAGAGGCACACAGCTTGGAGAAGGCTTAAAAATCCTTCACACATAGGGAGGGGATTATTGTGGAGTCTAATTAAGTACCTTCAAAACCACAAGAATTAGATATTGATAAGCAATTTTATTTGTTGGCGTTGTGTCTTTTACTCACTAGGTTGTGTTGCAAAATGGCAGGAATACTTTTAACAGCTTCCAGCATTTCTGATAAACAATGCTTTCTCTGCCTTTCATGACTTGTGTCTGTTCATGGAAAGGAGCTGTTTCTTGTGACACAAGAGGGAAAAGTTAAGAATTTTTTAATCCCTTCAGACTGTTACTTGTGTAATAATAAAATGGGAATTAAATTTCATGGAACTACTGAAATATTTATTAAAAACCATCTGAGTACTTTATACCTAAATTACTCGGGATATTATGTGCATGTGTAGGAAACAAAGCAAACTTTTAATGCTGAGAATAGACAATACATTTTTGAATAGATGCTGCGTTCATTGTAGAACTTCTTTGCAACCTGAGCAACACAAACATGCTCAATGCTTTATTAGCAGAGATCTTTAAATACAAACATAACTTAGTGAATTCCCTTAAAAAAATCTGGGTTTTTTAAAATAGATTTTAGTCTGAGCATGTTCCCCTGTTATCTGGAATTATTAAATGAACAGTCAATGTCATGATTGCTTTAACAAAGACTACTAGCTGCTCTTTCTAGATTGAGTTTCTTCTTAGCTGATTTCTTGCTGCCATAAAAGATTAACTCATAAAATTGCTTTGATTTAGCAAGAGATGTCAAAACATCCAGCAGGTCTAACTGGTTTTCTTCCAATGTCAGTCAAAATAGTATGTGGTTTTAACACTGATTCATGTTTCTGTCAGTGGCTATGCATAAACTTGCTGAGTAATCAATTCAGACACAGGAACTTTAAGAAAGGTTGGTGCGAGTAGGAAAAGTTTTATGTTTGATTATTTATGCATCTGTGGAACATGAAAGATGTTCTCAATTCCTGGGATGCAAATTCCAGTCTTCCTGGATGGGCCAGGTTTGTATAATTCCAGTACAGCTCAATAGCAATGTAGCTATATAGTAGGTCATTTCCAACTTGGGAAATAGTGCAGTATCCTATAATCTTGTATTGCAGGTTTGATAGCCTGACTCATAAACTAAGATGACCTCACAGTCTGATTGGAGTTGTGTATGCTAAAAAGTACTCAGAGAAAGACTGAGCTACATGTAAATTTTTGAGACAGGAAAAAAGTAAATTAACAGAGATTTTTCTGTGATGCCATGGATAGATGAGGGTATGCTGTGTCGTTTCACTTTTCTCTTTCTTTCTCCTCCTAATCCTGGGAGGGTGTGGGAGAAGATATTTTGGGTGTCATTAGATATAGCCTGTAAAGGAAATACATCTCTAGAATGCATGAAGTGTTCTTGTCTGTTCCAAAGATTGCCCAACTGCTTTTAATCTCTTCTGCCTCTTGAATACTGTCATGTGGTTTATTTGGGACTCTACCAAAGTTCAAGTCAAAGTTTCAGCTAAGAAGATGAGAGAACAGCAACAAAGTCTATTCATACAGAGCTCCATCTTCTGGACAACACATTGCAGGTGGTATAATATACTTAAGGAAGAGCAAGGAGTGCCAAAGCTCTAACTTACCTTGCACCCATGGTATTCAGCTTGTGCATAGATCATGTTTTAGGTTGGGTTAAGTCTGGCCTCTGTGACGCTAATGCCTGAGATGCTATCAATAAAATTAAAGGGGTTGGTATTCTCTTCATCGTTTTTAAGGATCAGGACTTAGGAGCCTAAAGAATGGTGGTAGGAAAAATGAAACCATAAATAACAATGCTGTTTCAGAAATGTTGACAGTGAGTACAAAAATGTTCGCAATAGTTTTGCCATATGAGCACCACATATAAATATTATCTACTGTTAGAAGAATGGTTTCTCTTTACTTCCCCAGAATATCTAATAAAACAACTGTGACACAAATACAATTAAGTGAGCATTCTTCACACTAGATTTAGTTAAAATTTTATCTCCTATTACTCTGGATTAAGAATGATCTGATAGCAGCTTCCCTGAGGTATGAATGAGACTGCAGGCTAAAGAAGAAGACAGTTCCGAAATGCTTATTTGAAGATAGGTAGAGTTGTGATAAAATTAAATAACCATTTCAGTTTGTTGAGGATATGCTGGTAGCCCATTGTGTTAAAAAACCTAGGAAACAGAATGGAAAGGTACTGTAGCAGTTAATGGAGACATACATTTCATACTGATGTTCAGATTTTAGTTAAGACTGTAAGTCTTTCATATTTCTGGCTAAAAACATTATCTATAACTTCTCCCTGTGTTTAAAAGTGTTCTTGGACATTAACCATCTTGTTAACTCCTAGAAAAACTTTAATAAACTTCCTTTATTGAGGGCTGTAATTATGATTGAAATATAAGTCTTGTTAACCTGATGAATTCTCACACTCTGAAAACATTTCAGTAATAATTTAAGATATATTTGAGCTACACATATTAAATTCATTGCAGGTTAAAAAATAAAATAGTCAAATTGCAAGGAAATAAAAATCTATCTTCCAACACCCTTCTTTCTCTGTATGACTTTTCATACACAGTGGCCATAGCAGCACGTCTGCCCCAGTTCCACGTGAGACCAGGGGCTTTCATGCAGAGTTTTTTGCTATTCTGCCATGTTTTCCCTCCCATAGCAGGTCCTACATGTCTCGTACCATCATCTCCTCCTGAGCCTCTGTGATAACAATGCTGTGTCAGGACTCCATCCTTCCCATGCCTCATCCCCCCTCAGGTGCTCACTACTGTCATGTTTTCTTGCTTGTCTCTAGGATTTCCACAATTCCCACCGCTTTGTCGCTGAGCACAGCCTCCGTCTCACTAAAAGCAATGGAGGGCAGTACCTGTACTGAAGCCTGGCCTTGCAGTAGCCATGTAGAGAAACTCGGAGGTGAAACAGCTCTAAACTCATTTGTGGGGGAGGAAAACCTGGCATCTGCCTCATGGCAAGTTTTGAACTAGTGCTATTAGGAGAGTTCACAGTGCTGAGAATGGCCTATTTATCCATGATGGGGAAACGCAGGCTGAGAGACATGTCCAGCAAACCGTGCAGCAGATATCTGTGGAGGCACACACAACGTTAAGGTCACCACCACAGAGCATGGACCCTGGGAGCTTGAGATCTACAGCACTTCTGTGCTTTCTCCCTGGGCAGCTTCTAAGTGTTTGGAACATGACCATGATCTGACTGGCATCTTAACAGGAGTGGGAAGAATCACCTGCAAGCTACTTGGCAGCCTGTACCTTCATCTGGCTTCAGCAGAATTCCAACTGTATGACCCAAGTGGCTCATATTTTTCAACTCCTACAAGTGCCATATCTTTTTCATTAACTTAAATTAAATAAAAATAAAAAAAAAGTAAGGGAAGAGCTAAATGCAAATACCTAGAATCATTAAGATTGGAAAATACCTCTAATATCGTCAAGTTCAACTATTAACCCTTCACTGCCAAGTCCACCACTAAGTGATGTCTCTAAGCACCACATCTGCACATTTTTTCAAGTCTTCCAGGCAATAACTTAATTCCTTCATAGTTACGGTTGTCTAGTGAACCCCTTATCATTACAGAAAATGTGTTCTGTTTTTCAGAAGAGGCTAAATATTGCTGNCAATGGAGGGCAGTACCTGTACTGAAGCCTGGCCTTGCAGTAGCCATGTAGAGAAACTCGGAGGTGAAACAGCTCTAAACTCATTTGTGGGGGAGGAAAACCTGGCATCTGCCTCATGGCAAGTTTTGAACTAGTGCTATTAGGAGAGTTCACAGTGCTGAGAATGGCCTATTTATCCATGATGGGGAAACGCAGGCTGAGAGACATGTCCAGCAAACCGTGCAGCAGATATCTGTGGAGGCACACACAACGTTAAGGTCACCACCACAGAGCATGGACCCTGGGAGCTTGAGATCTACAGCACTTCTGTGCTTTCTCCCTGGGCAGCTTCTAAGTGTTTGGAACATGACCATGATCTGACTGGCATCTTAACAGGAGTGGGAAGAATCACCTGCAAGCTACTTGGCAGCCTGTACCTTCATCTGGCTTCAGCAGAATTCCAACTGTATGACCCAAGTGGCTCATATTTTTCAACTCCTACAAGTGCCATATCTTTTTCATTAAATTAAATAAAAATAAAAAAAAAGTAAGGGAAGAGCTAAATGCAAATACCTAGAATCATTAAGATTGGAAAATACCTCTAATATCGTCAAGTTCAACTATTAACCCTTCACTGCCAAGTCCACCACTAAGTGATGTCTCTAAGCACCACATCTGCACATTTTTTCAAGTCTTCCAGGCAATAACTTAATTCCTTCATAGTTACGGTTGTCTAGTGAACCCCTTATCATTACAGAAAATGTGTTCTGTTTTTCAGAAGAGGCTAAATATTGCTGGGGATCCAGTGCTGAAGTCCTCACATTTGCCATCTCAACATGTTCCTTAAAACTCGTTGCATGGGATACTCTTTTGTCAGAAACATTTTTGAACCAGTCCTAACACTCCTTATAATGTTGATGACTTCATTACAGAGAGATGATATTAAGAATGCTTGAATTATAAAAATGTCTGTTTAGGCTACTGCCTTCTTTGCACTGGTCACCAAGGAGAAGACATTGTTTTGGAAGCCATAATGACAATGTACTTAAAAACAAGTGAAATTATAACATAGAAGGTTATGTGAGAAGGTTGTATGAACCAGAGACAGAGTTCCTGCTCGCTGAAACACGACTGGTGGATTTTTGCTGAGTGGCTCCTTTAAATCCAGGTGAAATGCCTTTCAGCCATCACGTCATACACTTAGCACAAACATAATTTAATATTATAAAGTTGTAATATTTGCCTTTTTTGGAGCCCAATGTGATGAGCAAAATGCAGCATGAGGCTTGTCACACAGCCTGGCAGGTATGTGAAGTATTGCTGTCCTTGCCTTTTCAGAAGCTAGAATGGTCTCCTGGAGGCCTTTCTACAAAAATAGAAACAGCCTTTTCTTAGAGGACATGGAAATAATTCTAAAGCATCAAAAAAAGTAATTGTGGCAAATTGCCTGAAATAACATGTTACCTGTCAAGCTCTATTTGTACTCCTAAAGGTGAATTTTATCCATCCTTACTTAAAGGTCCCCAAACCAGAACTAAAAGCATAATCAAAAATCTATTTTAAAAATAATTCTAATTAACCTAATTTTATTTATTTTTTATTATTTATTAATACTAAAACCTGAATGAGAGGGTGGGAAGATGTTTTTGGTTTAAAAGTATTTCAGATTGTACTTCCCTTTGGTAAAAGGCCACATCCATTTTTTTTTTTCACCATTCAGACTACAGACTCATAGATGTATCAAAAGATCTATCTGTCCTTACAGTCACTGGAGGGTTGTCCATGTGTGTAGTTATTTTTATGTAATTAGCTTTTCCAAAAAAGTTGCCTGTGTGGGACAAATAGAATTCTGTTGGTCTGTGAAGGCTCATTTATGAAAGAAGCATCTCAAATTAGATGGTGTGAAAGAAATTGGTTTTGGTATGGACATTGGTTATATTTAACCTGGTTTGGCGAGGACTTCTGGGGGCACTCGGATTTTCACCCTGTTCACTGGTCCAGCACAAAGCGTCCTATGAATCCTTGTTAAAAGATTTTTTTTCAGGCTATGTACAAATCTTGTTTATTCTATGGTCTTGATGTTGCTTAGGATACCTAGGACTACCTAGGACAAATATGCATTCTTAGCCATGATTTATGCCTGATGTTTTTTTCTTAATTTTAGCATGTAATTTGTGATGGCCTAGCAGTTGTTTTATGAATAATGGAGGCAGAAAACTCTGAATGAGGGGCAACCTGTCCAGCAGGGAACAGCAGCTTCTGTAGCCACCCCAGTGTAACCTGCTGGAGCCAGACTGTAAGAGAAACAAGACAATGGCTATTGTACTTTAAATTCACACCTGACTTGTTTGTTTTGCAATAGCTTCTTCATGCAGATGGACACAAATGGGACCCTAGCCAACTTTGTTTTGATGGAAGAAACTTTTGCTCCTGGGGATTGAATGGGTCTTCCCACATTAGTGGTTAAGAGCGCTACATAAATGTTTCTGTGATGTGAATCGCCCTTGCCTGTGAATCTCCTGCGCTTGATGTTCTATAAGTTATGTCACTTAAGGCCTTTGGAGGACAGGAACAAGACTTCTTTCTGAAGAAACTTAGCTGGAAATTACACACTAGGGATTTTTCTAACACACCCCAAAGGTAATGGGAACATATAATCTTTGGGCTGTTGAGAAAGAATACAGAGGTTGATCCTGTTGTTCTTTTGAATTGCACTCCAGCATAATTTCCTCTTTTATTCTGTGTAAGAGAAATGACAACACAAAGGTGACTTTTTAAAGCTCTCCATTGTTGAGACATCTATAGACGTGCTAGGATTTCCTTTTTGAGCAACTTGGTGAGATTTTCTGAAACTGTGAAGAGAGGGGGCTTTCCAAACTGCCTGTTATTGTCATGGGGTAAGAGACTTCCAAAAGACTTACCTATTACTCAGTGAATCATGTTTTTAATGGAATTTTACTTTTAACAAATTATCTTCTACATTCTCTCCTCTCTAGGGTATGTGCTCAGTGACTATAATACATCTTCTGATATATCAAGTTACCAGATCATCTGTGAATGTTTCTGAGACTCCTCTTCCTGAGGAACCTGACACCTAAATGAAGGTGACAAGAAAATGGTTATAGTATGAAATCTTCTTTTGCTTCTGGAGATTGCTGAATTCACATGTGCTTGCTGCGTCTTGGAGATGAGTGACATAATCAGCTACCAATTCTGACAGCAGGTGCTTATCAGGTCTAAATCTGAATCTCTTAAATTCAGTGGCAAGACTTGCGTCAATATGCTTCGTAAGTGATTCGTGATCACTATTCCTCTGTGTATACTCTTTTTACAACAGTTTTACAAACAGTTGGCTCCAGACTAATGTAATCTGTCTTTAATACAAAAATGGTAATGGCCATTGGATCACATGTAGGCATCTGGTGTGTAAACATGCAAATCTTGATTGATAAATAGAAAAAATAGCTGCACAGTTTTGGCACAGGCTGTAATTCCGACTGCAGGAATAGTACTCAGTGTGCTCAGAGGATGCATGTTCTCACTTCAGTCCACCATTTCTTGTGTGATTTTATAATTTCACATGAATTGAAGTGTGATGTAAATTTCTTTGTAAACGTTTTTGTAGAGTTGAGTCCTTAAATAAAACCAGAAGAGATTGCAACCAGAAGAGATTTGTAAGCAAAAAAAACCACAAACAAACCAATTTTTAAATCTTATTTACATATTAATTGACATGTTGCACTGTTTTTACCATCCCTATAATTGTGTTGAATATGGTCACGAGTGCCACAGGAGCAACTTGAGAGTCTCAAAATGGGCATCTCAGCCAATGTGCAAGAGCTCACCATATTCAGGATCATATGGGACTTCCTGGTGTGTAGGAAGTATTCTCTGGGTTTGGCCTTGTTGCAGAATGATCTCCTGTCATCCCACTGTTGGTCTTCCCTGGCTCCACCACCTCTTAATGCCAGCACAGCAAACACAGCTTGCCCAGCTCTGTCTAGCATGGAGTTTACCAGCAAGGAAGGAGAGCATGGTACTGTAAATTAATGACATTTAGACACCAATGCAAGGAAGCATGAGGCAAAGACCCATTCAGTGAAGGTCATGCACAATGTAGAAAATCTGACAGGTCCATGAATAAATTGAGATTTACAGTTGTAGCACAATAAGGGCAAACTGGTCTCTAGATACACTACAGGAGATTATTAATTACATCTAGTCCAGACTTTGAAGAATTTCCTAACAAAGAGCAGGACTATATTTTAAGTTATATACTCTCAAAGAGAATAGGATGTTGATACAAATGCATCATCTCACAAGCCATAGGTAAATTGTCTTGGAGAACCTGTGCCTCAAACTAGTGCAGATCAGAATATTACTTCTAAGAAAGGAGATTTCTTTAACAGTAGTAAGGGGGGAATTGGGTCCAATTCCATCATGTTTTATAATTCAAGAGAAGTTGTCTGTTTCATGTTAAGTCACTGTCTCAGTTTAAAAGAAACCAAGATGCCTATTAGAAAAAGTGAGGAATCTTTCCAGACTAGGAAGAAGGCCTCTTCCCAAAAACCACAACCTTTGAAATTAAGAGACTTTAATAAGAAAATGTAGAGAAAAAGGATAACAGTTCTTTACTACAAATATATATGTATAACAAAAAACCCAACCCAACCCAAACCAAAACAAAAAAACCCCAAAAAATCCCACCAGAACAGAACAAAGAGCAACACCATAACCAAACTTTCAAGCAAATCAAGTTCTATCTCTGTCCCTTTGGTGTACTTATATTTACAGACAGCGGGAGGCAATGCCACACCTCAGGAGGCTGCAAAACAGTACTTCATTACTGAAGGGTACATACCTTAAATTGGTATTTTTACCCTGTGAGAGACTGACATTGGTTAATGGTTTAAACATTGTTAAAATCACTGAAAGGCTTTTGTCTACTGTAGCAAATTGTGCAAAGATGCAACTGCTCACTGCAGTCCACCCCACCCTTAATATGCCTACTAATTTCGACAGTGACAGAGACTTGAGATAAGACAAAGATGATCCTATTGCCCAAATTATCCCAGAAGAATGTATCCACTAGTGTGAAAGACTGGAATGCTAATGGCTCAGACAATCAAGGTGCAAGCTGCTGATGTGCAAAGCAACTTCCCAGGTGCAGAGGGCATGCACACCCAGCACCTCAGCCTACAACCTGGGTGTTGAACAAGGAAAAAGGCAAATCCTACGAGGTGGGGTAGTGTTCTTTTGTCCTCACACAAATGACTCAGCTGTGACAACTCCCTTCCAGGGAAGTACCAGAATATTCCCATGAAGGCTCAAGGTATTCACCTCTGCTGATGGGCCATAGTGGGCCATAATGTACTCAACTGTGCTGACATAATGGGCAGCGGTAACATCTTAGAAGGTGTCCCAGACTCAGGAAATGTCCCATGAAGCAGTGTTACATCATCCAATGTAATGTGTACAGTCACCCCCAGGGGAGGTACCAGGGGCGTTCCCACCCAGCCTAAGTCCAATAAAAGACTTACAGGCTCCTTCCCTCACTATCAGGCTTCTTTGCTCCCCACATGGATTTCTTCCCTTACCACACAGGACTTCCCTTACCGCCACAGACCCAGAGTGCAATCATCACTTTGTCAAGGCTGGTGCTCTCATCACCATGAACACCACAAGAAGAAGGTCAACAGGATGCTTTTGGAATTCATGGAATGGTGATTTTTTTTTTTTTTTTTACTTAATCTGTCTCTCTTTCATTCTCTTTCTCTCCTCCCAACGCCCCCCTGCCCCCCCATCTCTTTTTCCTGTTCCTTTCTATCTCTACCTCACATTTACTGTTAAATAAAAATCTGTACCGTTGACTGTGGCATATGGTCTCCCCTTAGTTTGGGGAGAGGCATCTTTCTTTAATAATTTAAAGAACTTGATAATAACATAGCTAAATATTAATTATTGTAAAAAACTCTACACTATTCATTGTACATGATTGGAGGTGACCTAATGATCACAGAAGAAAAGCGAAAATTAAAGCTTATACTAAATAATTGTATTTCTAGATTTCACCAGATTGATTTTAAGTTTATAGACTAAGTGAATATAATACTTGTGAGACAGCAGTTTCACAAAGAGTTTTTTGATTTATACTGGTGAAGCTGAATTATAGTACTTGCAGATTTTCCATAAGTAAAACATGGAGATTTCTTACCAGTAGATGGAAAGTGACTGCTTAAAAACAGTACTTAGAGATAGAAAACATAAGAGAGGAATATAACATTTTTCTAAAGCTCCTAATATGTTTAAAATAAGCAGAAATACTGTGAGTGTGGTCTGGAATCAGAAAAATAATTGCAAACTTTTTTTTAATATGCTTTAAAAATTTGAGAAATGTGTAAAGAGAAAGAAAGATCATATGTCAGGAAGACAATCAAATCCAGCCAACCAATTAGATGATCAATTAGACAACCCAGCAAGGGCAAACAGATCAATGGTTGTATCTTCAAATGAAAACAACATTTGCATCTTTAAGATAAGCATAACCTCCTTTCATGTGAGTTAAAATTCCAAATCTTGTTGGTTTTTCCTCTCTTTTTCCCCCTAAATAATTACTTTTGCATTCACTTATTTTGCCTTTTATGTTGGGGGAGAGTCTGGACCTCAGTGCTATGCCGGATGGAAGAAGGAGATAGAAATTTCGGTAGTGTGAGATACCTCGAGGTCTCGATCTAATGTGGACGTTTAACAGACAATGGACAGTTTTGAACCTTCTAGGGCTTTTTGGGTTTCTTTGTTGTATGTTGATGAAGTTGTTTTGAGTTGTGATTTAAGGTGTTATTTCGAGTTATTTCAAGTTTTACATTAATTCCCATTCACTATAATTGTTCAAAGATAGCGTCCCCTCCTGCCTCATGGCAGGGCATCACTGCTGATTGGTCGAAGTTTGCTACAGTGGGGCACTGCCATAAAAGGCAGACTCCTCCCCGGTTTTACCCTATATGGTTTGCACCTCCCCTTGTTCTCCTTATAAGGTTTTGTCCCTCCCATGGACCGCCAATGGACCACCCCTTTTCCCAGCATATTCTACCCTGGGTCTATATAAGTCTGGCGCTCTCCTTAATAAATGGCATTTTGCCTCCATCCTGCCCGTAGAGTGGTCGTTCCTTCTTCCCCTCAGGGTTGTGTCTTATCGGAGTGAACCCTCCTCTGATACCCTTACGTGACCTTGAGTGAAGACTGGCTGTCAGAAAGGAGTCAACTGCAGTTATCACGCAGCTTTCCTTAGTGCTTCCTGTGGTAGGAGATTACTTAACAGAACTCATTCTCCTTCACCCTGAAGTCGCAGATTCAGATCTATCCTAATTGGAATTAAAAATAATGAATTTCTCATGACAGCTTTTCAGTAGCTTCTTATCTGTCAGGAACAGTTCCTAATGGACAAATGCCTGTGTGGCATCTGGATCACTGATGGCATCTGTGAGTTTTTTTAGGTGTGGTGAAAGGAGTCACTGCATTCACTAGGACTAATCCACCAAAGTCACAGGAGAACCTGTAATAAGTGTGTTCTTCTCAGCATTTATAGATCATTCTACTTCATGTGCAACTCAAAGTTTGATGCTCTTAAAACTGAACTGAATTAGACTTGAAGTAGAGGGTGAGAAAGTATGAGGGAGGAAGAGACTTCTTAGGAAGGACTGTTTCAGCATGGAGTAAAAATACTTTTTGCAGTATCAAAGGATTTTATTCTTTAAAATAAAGGAGGAAGTCCTCAGAAAAGAGGAAAGTGCGCTTCCACTTCCCAAGCCTTTTCCAGAATGTGACAAAGAATCATCCATTCAAACGTATGATCCTCAAAGCTTCCACCAGGCCTACACTGAATATTGGCAGTCACTTTGGCCCTTGTGTTGGTGAATTCAACAGGGAAACTTCCAGTCATAAAGCCTAGGCAGTGTGGAGGCAGTTCTTTTCAGACCCGAGCTGTGCAAAGCAGGTATAAAATGCTCTTGTTCTGCCTGGTGTACAAGCAGTAGCACACTGGGTACAATAAAGACAAGAAAATCCAAGTTTGTCATTCTTACACTTGAGAAATTTTGGGAATGCTTCTTAAATCATACTTCTTGTGAAACAACTTGCTTCAGAAACAGTAACTGATATTACTGGTGATTATGACAATATTGTCTACAGTGAACTAACACCCGCAGAATCCATGTGTTGTGCTGTTCATTTGCCCCAGTGAAGTAAACCAGCTGGAGCCACAGCTGCACTGGCAGCAGATGTCAAAGCCATGCTGCTTGTTGCCTTTAGGTGTATATGAAAAATCCTATTAACATGAAGAAGTAAGACACCCATATGATGGTGTCTGAGCTATGGAGACTAAAAGCTAGCCTCCATAGATGAAGGTCAAATGAATTACAAGTCAATTGTCTGGATCTAATAAATGCAATAGTAAGTTTAGCTGACACATAAATGCATCAGTTCTGCAAAACACAATTGAAAATTGAAACCCAAATTTTTACTGCAAGACTTCCTATTACTCTGGAAGAGTGTGATTGAGAACAGCCTTCCTTGGGTATAGAAGCTGTGAAAATGCAAAGTGAAATGTGCCATCAGTGCCTCAGGGGTTGTGTGCAATTACAATGTATAGTAGCTGGAAAAAAAAGAGAGTTAATTACAAAATCCTGCTCAAATCCTGTGTCCTGCTCCCCACAAGCAAAAGCAGCCTTTATTCAATCTCTAAGTTTGGTTTGTAAGCTAGAAGTCACAAGGAAAGCTACAAATTTTGGTGGCAGACAGATTCTAGAGAAGTACAAGAAAACACATGATTTTTTTTTCTGGCTGGCAGTAGGTAGGTGTAAAAGGATACAAAGGCACTCTGAGTTCTGGGGCGAAAAGTCTTGAGAAAGACTCAAAATACTGCAATTCAGAGCAGCTGTAGGGTATGAGAATGCTGGGATTTTCTCAACCTGCTTTTCTGTCACTTGGTTTTTAGCTGCTTTGCAAAGTCTAAGTTTCAGTGATTGCTGTCCTCAGCTGTCCTTGGCATTATGTCTTATTGACAAAACTGCTAGGGAGCAGCCAGGCTCCCTCTTTCTGTCTGCAGTTGCATGTCCCAGGTCAGGGCTCAAAGGCGCATTCGCTCAGTGCTGACAGGAGCAGTATGCGGAGAGTTCATTACTTGCTGTGAATCACCCACCCAAGCTGACAGACAGAAAAAGATCTTTTGTATTTTCTGCCTGTTCCTGGCTCTTGTTACTGTTGTGAGACAGGGAAAACAAGGAATCCTTTGACTCTGTTTTTATTTTTAGATGCATTTTCTCCTCTTGCCTGATTCAATATTTGACATCTGTAAAGCAGTGGGATACAACTGACTTTCCTGCTGCTTTCACGGACAGACCAGAATCCCAGAAGTGTTTGGAAGGAACCTGTGGATGCCATCTACCCCATCTCCTGCTTGAAGCAGAACTCGTCCTGGACCTAAATCAGATAAGCCATGGCTTTGTCTAGCCAAGTCTGGAAAACTTCCAGGGATGAGGATCCCTTTTCCTTTCTCAGCATGTGCAGTGTAATGAGTAGAAACAGAAGCTGAGCATAGTCTTTCCTTTTTCACAAGTTTGCTGCTTGGTAGGAATTCAATCAGCAGTAGAGAGGCAGAGTAATCTGCCTTTCAAATTAGTAAGCTAAATTTGCAACAGTTAACCTTGTTGATACAAAGTAGATCATGCTGTAAAGTGGGTTTTGTTTTATTTTCTTGATTTTCATGAAACACCAGCTTTTAGAATCATACCAATTAAGAATGTCATCTTATTCTACTTTACGTGTAAATTTGTAAAGGTATTGATTACAGAAATATAACCTAAAATGTAGCTTCAGCACACTCCAAATTTAATAGTGTAGTGTCCTTTCACAGAGCAGAAGAAAATGCTCACTTGTCACCAAGCAGGAATTTTCCAGCTGTGTGGGGCTTGGAGGGAATCCAGAGATGGTAGCAAAATGTTTCAGATAGGTGTTGTTAATGAAAAGGTGCTGGAGCAGAGGGTAATAAAGCAGTAGTTCTTATTTCTGCCCTGAGGTGTAAAAAGTGGTAGGCTTGCAGCAGGTGCTTGAAGGAATGTTTACCTTTCCCTGATAGGACAGGAGCCTCTGGCACAGTTTTTTTATGTTCTCCTCCCTTTCCTCTCAACCCACAGCAAATGTTTTCTGAGAAGTAATTATAATAGGATTACTGTCTGATGGGAGTAAATGTGCTTATTTGCAGTGTGACTAGAGAAGATGGATTTGGGAGAGTAGAGGAATATTCTGCTGGATTGTCTGGATTCTAAAAATTCTGACTAAGGGTTGATTGAGTTGGTTATTTTTACTTAGGGCTAGTTCTCTAATCATGTTGCAGAAATGCAGAGGAAGACCTGAGGGTGATGGAGAGCAAATGAGACAGGAGTTCACAATGTGATGAAGTTGCAAAAATTTAATATTGTACCAGATATATAAATAGGATATGATTTTTAAGGACAGGAAAATAATTCTGCTTCATGCAGCTTTGCTTACACTTGTGAATACTACATTCAGGCTTAAAAATATTTTGGAAATTTGATAGAATCCTGGACAATCAACAATAATCCTAAAGTTAATTCCTATGGAATTAAAAAAGAATTTAAGAGAAAAATGAGGCTATGCTCTGTTCCTTTTTCTGGAATAACCTATGATATTTCAGTCATGCGAGGCAGTTGCTGATGTAAAACAACAGGAATGTCTTGAAATCAAAATAACTGTCCCACTATTGAATTCTAAATGAGCTTTGGTGATTTGCCCTCTTGCAGGAGGCTTTATGTACCATTTTAGGCCAGTGAAGTATTTCCTGCATCACAGAAAATTGTCAGATGCACCAAAACCAGGATAGTGGTAGTAACTAAACTCCCCCATATCAGCTTGTCTGCCAGCATGTCTTAAAAATGCAAGTTATTCTTTTCCATAATTTCACATGTGAGTTACTACTTCTGACCAAACTTAAATGAAGAATGCATACTTCTTTCCATGTATAGCCATGCACAGAAATATCAGTATATTTCAATCATGAAATGCGCTTTATCTAAAAACGTGGGCCAAGAAATAAGTATTAGTAGACTAGTAGATTTCTAAAGACCGATATGTTTGCTAGCGATATGTAGCCATTTGCTTTGGATAGTAGGATGTGAACATCCTGCATTAAAAACAGGCAAACAGCTGATGAAGTAATTAGGAGCTACCAGACTGGATGCATCTCCCAACTCCAAACTGCTTCAAAGTTTTCACAGGCTATTTGTTTACAGCAGTGTTAGTATGTAATATATAAAAATACTGGATTTGTCTAAAACGGGAGAAAAAAAAAAAAAAAAACCAAAATAAAAATCTCAGCTCTGTAGTTGTGCAGCAACTTCACAAGTCATTTGGGAAAGCAGGCCCTTACCTAGTCCGATCTCTGTCCTTGGATCATATTTCTAATGCATCTTCTGTAGACAGAAACATCATGAATGTCAAGTACCAACAGAATGCCAGGTACGTTTTGATGCTGCTTTAATGTAAGAGCAGAGTCTGTGGCTAATTTCAAGAAAAACATATAGTCTTTAAATTGCATGCTATTGTAACCCAGTTTTGCTTCAAACTAGGAGAAGCTGAAAAAAAAATTGATAACTGGAAGTAAAAATCTTTTTTTCTAGGCCTAAATAGTTAGTAAAAAATAATCTCTTATTAAATATTCAATGAGAGAAATAAAAGACACTATTTTTTTGAGTAGTCTCTACATAAGAAAAGGACAAAGAAAAGATGAAGAAAGTTTCAATTACTAACTGCTCCTTTTTGAGGAGGGTATCTTTCCCTAGAAAACAAATATTTATGAACGTAATCAATTGTAAGCTTTTTTTGATCTTATTTGGAGAGAGCAGTAACATTTATGTCAGATGCATTCAAGCTCCACTTCAATCCTTTTCCCCGCATTTCCTCCATTACACAAGAAAGCCAGGGATAATATTGTGAAAGATCTTTCTCTGGTGGTGTGAGTGGGAGCTTGCAGAAGGAAAGGATGTTGTTGCGCTTCAGTGTTTTGTGCCCTTGAGATGCTTATGCATCCCTGCTGATGACTGAATCCCAGACAGGGGGGGTTGTTCTGACTTCTTCAGTGCTGTCACTAATACATCTCATCAAGTACAGAAATTTCCATGAGCATGAGACCTGTCTTGCTTTCATAGTTTTACTTCTCTCCACAAAATAAATACATTAAGTTCAAGATCACCTTCCTCTTCTAAAAGGCCTTTAAAGACATTTTATGTTATGAATCTGGGTTAAGACAGAAGCTGTCAGCTCAGATACAATGAATCTGACTATCACGACAGAAAATTCAGGGGATGAGGCAGCACTTTCCTGGAGACTGATTCAGGATCGCTTTTGATCTCATTGCTCTGCATACCAGAGACAAGGAACCTGAGGCCTGCCTTCCTGTATAAAAGCTCATGGACTTGATGATGAATGAATGCATATGCAACTTTTACTGGGAAAAATAGGATGGATTCTGTACGTGACAGATGCTGCGGGTTGTGAGTTTTTTCTTTTCCTTTCTCTGTTATGATTTGAAAGCATGTCATGAAAAATGGCATAGAAACCTGAATGGTGTTGCATACCAGGGCTGCTGTTAATGCAAATTGGTTTTTCGTAAAGGCCTAGTCCAAGGCAGAAGTAAGGGTTTTATAGTTACACATGTATGTATACACACCATCTATGTATCTGCATGCATTTTTCTCTGCCTTTACAGTTCGTTGCCATGCGGGCTTTGTGTCCTGGGGGACGAGTTCAGATGAGGACCTCAAGGTTCTGTTCCTTTGTGTTTATGTCTTTTCATATGTTTTTTTTCCCTGAACATTGGCCTCATAGTAATTCCTTGTCATTTGGCACAAATAATTTGCCAATATTTAGAGGCTCTTCTGATTCTTTCTGTCATTAGCAGAATTTGATCATCCTTGGTATTTATTTGTCGCAACATTGTTAGCTTAATTCCCCTAACCCAGTATACAAATAGACTTCCACAACTGACTTTTTTAGCCAAGTCTGACTTTCCAACTGGTTCTGTACAACACTAAGCTCTGTTCCCTATAAACACATTTGAACTGTCTGCTGGGTTCCTTTTAATACTTTGGTTTTCTCAGCCTCTATTAATGCAGACCTCAAAATATCTATGCCTCTACCTATTGCCTCACGAACAACTAGGAAATCAGAGAAGCCTTTTGACTGAACTGGCTTGACTGCTTGCCATGCTGACTTTAGCCTTGGGCAGGAGTTTCTGTTTCAGGTGTCATCACACATGGGAATATTTAATTACTCTTTCCTTTAGTCTGAATGAAAGGTATTTACCAGACTTGTGTGAGTAATGGATATTGTTGTGGGGCAAGCATAAAAATCAGATTTTAAATTGTTTGGATTTACTCCATGTTAAATGCATCATTCTGAGTGGGAATTAAACTGTAATTTTGGAATGACACTTGTTTTAATTAAAAAATCATTAAAACTATTCGCTTAATTCAACCTAGTTGTAATTCTTTCAAGATTTGCCTTTCCTCACATAATTTCTGATCTATAAAAATGTCTTCCACCTCTAGTGTTCAGTATATTCATTTACTTTAATGGTGCTGGTAAATTAATGGCAGCCTTTCTTATGAATACTAAAAATAGACTTTTGGGGATTATAGCTTGAAAGTGTCTTTTTCCATCTGACAATAATTTTCAAAACCATGTTTTCTGATGTGGATTTACTTTCTCATTCCTCCTTTCAGTGATTGCTCTCCCCAAATACAGTTCAGTGCAGAAACCGGTCTAATGCTCTTTCCCAGACACTTAATCTAAATGAGAAGGTTGTCGTGTTTTCCTTTACTTGATCTGTCTACTTACATTAGTGGCTCATCTTCTCTTACCACATGCTTAGACTTCCAGACAGTGTTCAATATCATAGTAATTTTTGAATCATAGTTCATTTCTAGCCCAATCCTTGACCTAGTGCTTTTTCATATATGTACTTGGTAAAGCTCTTCATAATCCTCTTACCCCTTTGCCCAGCATTACTAACATGAATTCCTTTTTTTGATGTTCTTGCTCTTTCTGAAGTCCCAGAAATTCACTCCTTGGAATATAGCTGTTTACATTCTCAAAACAGACCTTTTCATGTTATGCCAAGAAAACTGTGATCACTGGGATTAGTTCTTCAGAAAGGTGGATTCTCCCCTGCTTGAAATCTTTGATTTCAGGATTATAAAATTGTAGCCTGTGTAATTTAGTCCCTTGAAGCTTTATGCTAGCTTTGACTCATGATCAGAAAAATCTTACGGCTGGAGAATCCACACCTACTGCTAACTTTCACAGATTTCCAGGGAAAGATGTGAGGTTTCAATATTTAGTAGACTAGACTAGATAGTCACTTATACTCTTAAGGCCTATGATGGTACAATTATGTTTGCAGGTTTCTGTTGATGGTCTGTCAGTGGAGCCTTGGAGCTTTTCTGATATGCAGGTGAACATTTTGTATTTTGGCTTTTGAAGCTTTACATTGTTTCTATTTTTGTAAATGGTATAGTGATATTCTCTGAAGATGTGATCTGGTACCTTTATTAAGCACTCAGCAAGACAGGCTTTGGGTGACTTTGCCTGCTAAATTCTGTATAATCTTAATGTACTCTATAAACAAGTCATAATCTAAAAAGGATTGAGATGTATAATGTTGATATATAATTCATGAACTCATTTATAGAGGGTGCAATATGCACATGCTAGCAGATTCATGTGGGGCCTGCAAACTGAACTGAAAATTGTTTTGACTTATGCTCAGTGTAGTGTACAGTTCAGTAATTTTCCAAGATACTTCTTAATTGTCAGAGGAAGAGGTGAATTACTATCTAAAGTAGAAAGTAGGACAGGAACATCTATGTCATGTCAAAGTCATTAGCCCAATCAGAATATGAACAAAGAGGAGGGTCCATGGACGTGTTGACCTTGTCAGTCATAAAGGAGAACAACCTCAAACTGAGATTAATCTCACAGTGATTATTTAAATGTTTTGAGTGTCTTCTTTTATCAAGTGTTGTCAACTCATAAAGAATGGTGTCTGACAAAAGGGATTCTAATGGATGACCAGTTGGAAATTGGAGAATAAAATTATAATGTATTGAAATCATATTCATTTAGTCTTTTTTGGGACTAATAGGAAAAGCAGGTACCAATCCTATTCTAGACCTCATATTGTATTTTTCCTGGGCTATTTACAGAGAAGGATATCCACATTTACCCATATTTGATCAATCAGGTCTTGTGATTTTAAAAGTACATTAGAAATGTGCACAAAGTGTTAACAGGAGGAATCAAGATTAATATTGTGGGAAAACCTCTTGTGAATGTTTCGGGAGCTTTTTATTTCTGTTCTTTTTATTTGTGTTTGTTTGGGTTTTGTTGTGTTAGGGTGGTTTTTTTTTTTTTAAATCCAAGTGTGCTGTTTTTCCTCAACATGTTGGGTTTTTAAAATTTGTAATTTCCCCTCCAAAAAGGCTTTCCTTTTCTTGGCTTTTCCCCCCTTTCTTAGTTAAATTTTCATAATTTTTTTTCCTTGTCCTCTTCCTTGTTTTGTCTTTCCTATCCACATTACCTTGAAAGGGCCTTGTCTCTGTAGCCACTGCACAGCGTTTTTAACAATTTAGAAGTGCTTAACTAATTTCCACTATGATTCACACCTTACCCATCAGTGTTGAAGTCAGTTATTGGGTTATGACAGGGGTTTACACTGTTACACTGTGCTGTAAGTATTGCATCAGCCCAATGTGGGCATATCTTGTTCTGTACCTGAGGAGTCTGGGACAGGAATTTCCTTCCTTCAGTGAGCAGAAGAGTCCATTGGAAGCTGGGTTTGGCATACAGCTCTCCCTCATTGAATTATTAGTGTTTATTCCTTTACACTGAGCTGTGTACTGGTCACAGAGGTCACATTTGCAAGTGGCTCCTGCAGCTTTAGCAGGGAGCATGTGGTGGCACTAACAGCCCTGGAAATTTCAAAATTCAGTTCAAGCTGCCTCCAAGAAGCAGAGTAGTAGCCATAAACTGCTCTTCCAGTCCTACCTGGCATCATGGAAGAAAACTAAAATTAATTTTTCTGAGAACTCCATGTCTGTTAAGTATAGAACATTATGACAATATCTGTGAACACACTTGAAGTGAATTTTGACGTTTCTGGCAGCTCCAAAGCAGGAGAGTAACTGGACTCCAAAAGGTCAGCTCTGAAATGAGCAGACTGGCTTGGGGAGGCTTAGGGGCACCAGCCTTCTCATGTGTATGCTTAACTGAGGTGCCCATGTTAGTCCAGACCAACTAGGCTAAAACCAGAGCTGTGCTGGCTTATGTCCAGCTATGTCAGCTCTTCCAGTGCTGTATCCTATGTGCTTCTGCCATTGCATTACATTTTGCTTTTGCATCGATTGCAAATGTCCCTGCACGTGTCACAGTAGGTGTATCCTGAGTGAGCATTCAGTTGGACTAACTGTCCTTTACAAACCTACTTTGAGACTGGTCCACAAGCCCTCTTTTCTTCTGAAGGAGGAGCATCTGAGTACACTCTCTCTGTATAAGGAAACAGTGGATAGTAAACACCAGGTATTTCATAGCTATAGATACCTTAATTCTGTAAGACTCTGTGAACATAAATTCAGCCCCTGTCTCATGAAGTAAACACTTCCTGTGTAATCTAAGGCACAGCACAGAAATAAAGCAAAAAAAGAAGCAGGGAGCTGTTATGACCTGTCCTAGAAGGCGAGGGTAACTCAGGTTCTTGTTAATAGATTCCTTGGGGGAGATTAGAGTGAAACGACATTGAATGATTAGTGTTTATAGTTATATATATACATATATATATATGCAGGGTTTAATTTAGAACAATTTGGTTGCAAAGGAGAACGGATATATAGCCATTTTGGTTGTTATTATCTATAGTAATATTGCAATATTAAAGCATGAAATTAACACTTAAGAAAATGTATAAGGAATAGAAAGAAATTACAGAAGTAGAAAGATATCTAGCCACCACCTGCTGGATTCAGCAATGAGACTAGGTAGTTGTAATTTCAATGCCTGTTGGTTGAAGTGATGGTCTTGATCAACAAAACTCAACGATTTCACCAGTTATATACCCTCAGGTTCAGGTGGGGATGCCTAGGACCTCCCCTGGAATGGGGAGTTTTACAATGGATGATGTAATACTGGATCATGGGACACCTCCTGAGTCTTTGACACCTTCTAAGATGTTACAGCTGCCTGTTAAATCAGTTGCAGGTGAGTCCATTATGGCCCCTCAGGAGAGGTGAATACCTCCAGGGCCCATGTGAATGTCTCCGTGCTTTTCCAGTGGGGAGTTTCACAGCTGAGTTATTTGTGTAAGGAAAAAGAAACACTGCCCCATCTTACAGTGTTTGCAGCTTTCCTTACCTCGTTCAACACCCAGCTTGTACCCCAAGGTGTCGGGTCTGTGCACCTTCAGCACCTGGGTGGCCACTCTGCTGATTGTTTGACCCATTAATATTGACAGCTCAACCTTAGACAGGGGAGAGTGTGCAATGAGTCTGTGGGTTTGGCCTCCTCCCAGCCTTGTTTACTTCTCCTTAAACCTGAGATGATTAGACAATAATGCCACTGTCATGTTATCTCAAGTTCCCATCAGGATGCTTAACTCACAGTCCAATTCCCTGAAATCCAGGAGGCAAGTTCGGATGGGGAATGGGCTTTGGTGATCTTAACAGTGTTTAAGCCATAAACCATTTCTGTCACTTACAGGAGCACAAGCTGGTAATGGGCGCAATGGACAATGGTGGGAGCACCAGCCAAACCTGCTGCCTGCCCAGGTCCTGTGGGCATTGCTGTGGAGAAGTTTAAGGAGGTTTTAGACGACTTTGTGGACTTTTATACTGAAATCCGCTTGTACATGAAGGAGGCATGGGATAGAAAAAAGCTATGGAAACCCAAGACATAGGTGCACAAAAGTGCTTATGAAGTTAAGAAAGGGGGGGAAGTAAACCCCAGCCACAGTGGTAGGCAGAGGGGTTCAAGAATTTAGCACAAAAAGAATGCTAAAGAGGGGAAGAGCTGGTATTAAATCATCACTTTTCATCTGCCTCTGTCACAAGTCCTGCAGGTATCCTGGAGACAGTTTTGTGCCCTATGGCATGGTGGCAGCAGACTGGGCAGGTGATGGAGGGCTGCATTTCTTCCCTCTCCTCCTCTGTACTCTCCATAGCAAGGGTTCAGTCACCTCTAGACTCTGCTCCCACCTTGACTTTGCTTTTTCCATCCTACAAAGCCAGGACAGCCCCACCGCCTGGGAAGGTTTTGGCAATGTATTTTCCCAGTTTGCAGCTTCCTGTCCAACAGCAGTTGTCAGACACTCTCTTGCCCCTTTTGTGATCCCTCAACACATCCCTTCAGGCTGCTGTGAAATACTGTCGAGCATGGTGTCACTTTATACCTGCTTTACTCAGACACAGAGACTGTGCAGAAGTCACAGAAGTCCACAGAAGCAGAGAACAAGTACACAGTGTTCTGAAAAGTAATTAGTCACTGTATATGAAATATCAGTGAAGCCTTTAAGGGAGAAATTGCTAAATGAATCAGTCTTGAAAAAGCACACCCATTTAATCAAGTGGATTTAAAAATCAATCTGGTTCATCTGGTGCAAATCTCTAATGTAGATTTCTGTTAATCCTTTTAACCTTTGTGTACATCAATTTTGCTTGTGTCAGTAAGTTACTGATGGAGAGCAGATATAATAAAGGGCTTAGTACCCATGAATTAGGTATTTCAGTGCCTCAATTCTATGTAATGGAGTAAGTAGCAAGTAGGTAATTCTAAACTTGGAGTAAATTACAGTCATATACTAAAGCATAGAGGCCCCCTGTACAGACAATGGGAAGAATTAAGTGCCTGAGAGGGAATCTGAACGAGCCTGTGGGCAGAAGAAATCTCCTCTGAGTTGGTGATGGGGAATGTTGAGTACAGGGTCATATCTGAACACTTGCTCCTGTTTGGAGTTTCAATGTCTAGCCTGAAAAAGAGGCTGTGAACCTGTGTCAAGAGGTCCAACCCATTTTTGGATGTTGCAAACACACACAATTTTAGAAACCTTGCCTTCTGGTTGTGCTTTCCACTTTTTGCATAACAGCTGAGCAGATGGAGCAGTTGCCCAGAGCAGGGGAGCAGGCCCAGGCCATCAGCTTTCTTAGCCTGGAAAACTGCACTGGTTTCACCGTGCCTGTTTCACCAGGGGGAGGCACCTCCCGCACCTTCGGCAGACGTTGGATAGCAGGGAGCAAGGACCACAGTGATCATATGTTTGTACCGGAGATAGGTGAGAGTCTAGGTTGATAAGTGAGGGGTGTGGTGTTTCTCCAGAGCAAGGAAATTCTTGTTCCAAAAAGTCACAGGGTTTTAGCTAGTGAATGTAAACTAGCATGTGGCACATCGAGTTTTCAGGCAACAGGATGGCTGGAGATACCTGCCTCTCCCCATGTACTGCACTGATGCCTCTGTGCCTTATCCTGGGCTCCTGTTAGAGGCAAGAGGCTCATGATTCATTTTAACACAGCCCCAAACTTTCTTAGGGTGAGATCTGAGCCTTGTCTATGCAGATTTTTGGAGCTGCCCCTTTTTTTTACACCTGCTCTGAGTTCATGCTGTGTTTTCATATGTAAGGTAAAGCCCTGTTTCTGCTTTCAAGCAGCAAAGAGGGAATGTGTAGAAGAGGAAACACAGGGCAGAGAGCTGAAACACAGCTCAGGATTGCTGCTACCTGACCTCTTGTGTTTCACATACGTGTCTGAAGCACAAGTGTCTGGGGCAAAAGGAGGACTGAAGGGAACAAACACAAGAACAAGGTCAACCTCATACTGCATCAAGCAGATCAGCAGAATTTCTGGGTGAGAATGGATGAGGCATTCAAGTGCTGAGTGGAGAGGTCTATGGAATAAACAATGAGACATTGTTTTGCCTTTGAGGAGAATGTTTAACTCTTTATTATTTTGAACATATGCTATTTGACCTCAACAAAGCAATCCTAATGCTGTTTTCATCAAGCTAGTGGAGAGTTTTGCTTAGAGACCACTTGGAGAGTGCTAGGTTAGGCTGATGTCTAATTGAGTTACCTGAGTCTAATTCTGTTGTCATAATTGCCTGGGGGAAATAGAAAGGGCTGCTTACCAATTAAGATTTTAATGTTATTAATTTAAGAGAGTTTGAAGGGCATATGTAGTCTAAGGAATCTATTTAATTGATAGGAAAACAAGGTAAGTATCTTCCTGCCTCAAATTTCAGCTGTGTTCTCTGTCCAGGGAATTCAGTTTTCTATTTTTACTTTTGAAATGTCAGGTCTTTTCAGCCTGCGGGTGGACTGGCATAGTCACGTCACGAGAAGTTGAAATCCAAGCTGCAGCTCTGCCTTTCCACAATGAAGGGCCGGGTTATGAATGAGAAACACTCTTTTCTGCAGAACAGCTATAATTTGTGTTACAGCTTGGTGTGACATCAGTGTTCAGATCTTTCAAAATCTGGCTGCTGTCTTCCAGTACAAAGAGTAACTGAAGAAGAAAACAACTTTCCAGAAAGAAACAGTAAGGACTGAAAGACTGCTTTTTGCTTCATAGCTCTCTGTTGAGCCGAGATGAACCCTCTTCTAGCAATCATAAGAGAAATCTTATACAAAATTTTTGTTGCAAGACCCCATCTAGTTTATCTTTGTGAACTTCAGCTCACAATTGACCTGAAGTACAGGGTACTACATAGTTACAAATAGGACTGTGGCAACCTTCCTTTTGCAGATGAAGATTATTAAATTTCAGGACTGAATGGTTGGCCCCAGATGTTTGTGATAATGCAAAAAAACCCCCAAACTGATTAAATATTAATCAAGTTCCCATTACTTCTTTTTTTCTTTTTTCCCTAAACTTTTTAAATAAGAAAGATGAAAGTGTTTTGAATGACTGCTGGAGCATGGAAACTGTTAACTCTGAAGTTGCATAAACTGCAGCCAAAATTTAATCATGCAGTACATTTTGGATTTGTGTTTGTCAGCCCTGTAAACAGCTCCTGTATGGGCAGTGCATCCACTTAGCCTGGTAAGTCTTTTGCTATCTGAAGTGACTTCTGGGATGCTGAGGCTTGTTTCAGTAAGGTAGCAGTGACTTCATATGAAGCAAAATTGCAATTTATAATAGAAGCTGCAGAGTTCAATTTCTCAGAGTTTGACATAGGGCTGGTCTGTCTTTGTGATCCAGAGGGACTCTGCTTGTATGACCTGGAGGGCAGACCATTGTCTGCCTGTCTTCAAGAACGAGGCAATGGTATCAAAGCAGAGCTCTGTGTCTTAATGGGCTCTTTGAAGCCATGGGAGCAGAGAAGGTGAAGTACTGCAGCTTCCTCCCTCCTTCTGAAGAAAAGCCAGCACAGTGTGGCTCTCTAGAAGTTACATGTGTAAAAGTAAAGAAACTAAATATGATTTTATGGAAAATGCTGCTCACGGGGAGTTCCCTTTTCTGTTGAATTACCTTATTTGTCACTGAAGCTTTAGTCGTGAAGCCCCACTCTGCTTTTGATAACACTTCTCCGGACTGCAAATGGAGAAACCTTGTGTCACCTTCTCTACCATGGCAGCCAACGTGTAGTAACTTGTGAAAACAGAAAGTGACACCTTCATTGGTGCCTCCATGAGCTTCAGGTAAATGAATGCACAATGTGAGAAAAAATCAGCATAAAAATTAATTTGCCTCTACAGTGAATAAAGATTGGCTGACACTTCAGCTACCCCATTTGTTAAGAAACTCATGTAGCCTATTTTGATACTGTTTCAGTGGTTGCATTCTGCAGGAAGAGCAATTAAGTCAGCTAGTAAGAGTTTGCCAAAATGGAAATTAACTGAATGTTGAATAACTGAATATAACTGTACAAAATATTGGTGAACCATAGTAGACAATTCCCATCTTCACATGGGTAAATTTATTGTTTGATTTACATCAGTGCAATCAACTTTTCAAAAAAAACAGACCCAACAAAGCAACATGAATAATCTATTGAAACAGTTTGGTTTTAATATTGACTACTGGCAGCAAACTACTTACTAGTTCAGTATGTGAATTATTGTTGAAATGAATCTTTGAAGAGTTTTGTATAATGCATTGATGAAAATCACAATCTGTTTGCAAAGTATTTTGAAGTACAAAGAGGTGAAATTAATTTTACCTGTTGTATTTTTTTTGAAAAAGCCCCTGGCCCTAATAAGCATTTCTTACTGTCCGTCCCC
>VWZG01006878.1:61408-77679 GCA_013396735.1 Grallaria varia
AAGACCTGCCTAAAATAGAAATGAAAAAAAGCAACTGCAGTGAATATTCCACTAAGTACTGCAATAATAATATGGCTTCTTTCCCATGAGAAATAGGTACCAAAACATTAACATTAGGGACTTCTGTTCTTTGGTGTAACTTCAGTCTAATGTATACTCAAAGACAAATCAGCCCATGATAATCCTGTTACAAATTATCATTTTCTGTGTATTTTCAGTGTCATCTTTACTCATTTATAGCTGTTTATTATTTACTAGTTAAATTATTAGAACTTGTTTTCGGAACTGGCAAGGAAAAAAAGACTATTCAGTTTTCTCTCTGGTTGTGTTTCAGACTTCCAAGTTCAAAAGAACCCTTTGGGTTATATTTATGCCTGCAGACTTTATGCTGGATTTACTTGTGCTATGGTGGTGCAAGTTGTATAAAGGTCTGGAGAACAGTTCCTGGCTTGACTTGCAACCAGACTTGTAAAGTTACCTTTTCAGTTAACAGCCAAGGCACCAAAGTGCCTTTGGGAATTCCAGTTGCTTCCCACTGGCATCACTGAGCACTCAAAGTTTACTTTGAATATTGTGAAATGTATACGGCAACAAAACATATAATATCAACATGGTTTTTATAGCTTTGTACAGGAGTACTCTGTATGTCAGACTGGAACTGCTAAGGCTAGTAGTGATGGAACATATACAAACATTAGGAAAGCACTTAAGTGCCCCTACAGTGAGAGTTGTGGCAGGTAAGTGCCTCAAAATCAGTTACTTTGTGGAACTCCCCTTCATTTTATTGTCTGTGTTTCTTGTACGTGCATGAGTTGCCTTGGAAAAGATACACAAAACCAGTGCACATGGATGTGCCTAAATCTTCCTGTTAAAAAAAAAAATTACATTTTTTTTGCATGAATCAAATCTTTGACTTGGAGGAATTAATATCGGTTATTTTATGGCAAGAGTTCCTGTGTCTCAAAGCTATGTGACAGGGGGAAAGGAAACTTTGGTCTGCTCAGTCAGCATGAGCCTGCCTCAATCACAACTTCAAGTTATTGCTTGTCTTCATCTGTCATTGCTCAAGGACCTGTAGGTGCTGTCTGTGCCTCCTGAGGGGCTGTGCTCTGGGCAGGGGCTGCAGCGTGGCCGTTCCTCCGGCACCGCTGTTTTCTCCCTCCTGCAGCTCCGTGTGATGCCCAGCGATGAGCAGAGGTGACTGGGCTCCAGCAGGACTCCCAGGACTGCACGAGCTCTTGCTGGTGGGAGCTGGCCCTGTGCAAACACTCCCTGTTCGAAGATTCCAGTGTGTCAGCTGTCAAGAGAGAAGGTGAAAGGAGATGGCTAGAGCTAATGATTAAGAGAAGGTGAGGAAAACCAGTGTCCTCAAGCCTGGAGTGGGGCTGGGACATTGGGAAGCATGACCAGACATGGGTGCGCCTGTTCGGTCAGGAGGGCTGCTGGCACAAACTCACTAAGATCTTCAGTCTGATGTCTTGAGTTTGGGTCTTTTCATGCATTTTGATGTGGCATTAGAAATCTGTAAGGCAGCTTGACTAGTAAACTGCAGCCTGACTTTGCCCACCTCTGGGGCATTTAGGCACCAACTGCAGGGACATTAACAGGGCAAGAAATCCTGCTTATGACCCAGAATCTAAAAAGGAGGTGTTATGTTATCTGTCTTTTTGCGGATTCAGTACCCCAGAGCTCTAGCTTTCCTCTTTTTAACAAAAACCAGCTGGTTTAATGCAGAACCCTATTCAAATTGGTAGTACTTTTTCTACCCTTCACTATTGAAGACTGAACGTGAAGTAACCCCATCTAACTTTTTGGTAATGTTTTGGTTGTTTTCTTTCAGAACTTCTAATTGTGCACTGAAAGCGAAACCTACTAGTAATTTTCTTTATATTTTGTAATTTGTTATTTACTCTTATAGAATTATTCAGTAAACTCAAATTGCTTTTTGTCTTAATTGGGTCTTGTCTTCATTCTGCCTTGGCCAATTTTCATACTATCACTTAAATTGCTTTGTGCCCTAGTAAGATTGACTGGCTGATAAAAGGTATAACACTTGTTTTACACCTCAGATTTCCCTCAGCTTGCATAGAAAAGTCATTTTTGAATTAGCATATTTTGCATCTGATTCCAGCAGCCACCAGTGTGCCAGAATGACTTATTTGCTAAAAGTAACGGGGAGAAGACTGTTCATTCATACTTTCCTCCAGACATTTATTTATGATTTTCAGCCATCATCCATCTAATAGTAAACTTTTCTGAAATCAGTTTCTGGAATTTCAATACTTTACTTTTCTCAAGCTTGAACTGAACTTGTCTGGTTTATGGTCTGGGTTGGTTTTGTTGGCATAGAAATCTGAGGTAACTGGAGTTCCATGGTTCTGTTTTCTCTGTAGTTGTTAAAAAAGCGTTCACATACACCTTCATCTCACACCTCTCCCAATCCTGGGTCTGCATTGCTGATTTGTAATGCACTTAAGTAACTACATATATTTTTATAGAAATTGAATCTTATACAGTGGGTACTAGGCACTTTGAATACTGCTTTTCAGTAATAATAAATCTGCTAATCCTTATTCTAACTTCTGCTAGTTCATAAGAAACAGTAATGTGAAACAAAAGGGATACATCAAAGTTTTGGTATATGAATATGGCTGGTTCCATTTGACTTACATAAAAAATATCGAGAAATAATTTACGTGTATGACACATAAGACAGAGGGTATGAGAACAATAAAATTATTGTTTATTCTGTTTTAGACAGTCATCCCAGAAATCTTGTGAAAGAGCTTGGGGTTTCTTTTGGAAATTAAGTAAAACTGTAAGTTTACCTCACAATTCTGCTCTAACAGAAAAGACTGTCAGTGTTGCATGTGGTTTCTTCCTCCTGACTAATCCCATTAGCTGGGACTGAAATGAGCCTTCCCTGAGTCTTTCAGTCAGTAGAAATCTACGTATGAAATCTGTCTCTTTTTTGCCAGCCATGATTACAAGGTGATGATCAGCTATCTTTCCTTACATTATCTTCCCTCGCTTACTTGTAGGTGTCATGTTCTCTTTTCCCTTTTGTGTTTCAGCCATTAAACTGCCAGAAAAGGCTAGTGCTCCATAGTATTTACGTTGCATTTGGGATTTTATGTGAAAATGGTTTTGTGGATTTGTTTTGTTTTGTTTTTTTCTTAACTGTTAAAAATTGTAACATGTATGTTTTTCTATTTCCATTGCAGTATACAAATTAATAGGTGATTGCATGGCTGCATTCTTACACAATCTGGTTAGAAAACATGAAAAAATGAAAATGTTACAGTAATTACTTGTTCATAGAAACTAGTATCTATAGAAAAGTAAGAAATATACATAAAACTTATTAGAATTAATATCAACACTGTATATTCATAACTAAGAATACACACATCTTTAAACTGGCATGCACAATGTACTAAATAAAGGTTTTTTCCTGTTTATATATCCCTACAGTAACAAAATGAAAACCAGAAACTGTCACTATGAAGGACATGGCAGCAAGTAAAAAGGTTAAATTTGTGTGGTCCAGAAATAGGATTTAAAAGAGACCTAAGTTTATAGACCTGATACAGAAGGAACTTGCATCCATTTTTCTTTGGCAACACACTCTTTCTCTCTGTGGGTTCATTATAGAGTTTTTAAAATAACACTGTGTTATCAAACAACCTTAAAACTGAGAGTATATATAGGCTTTATTATGACTATCAGCCACTTCAATAAAATATAAATGTCCTATATGATATCTTTTTCAAACACAGCCAGCCTATAAACCAGTGAAACACATAAAGGTGTTACATCAGTATATTTTATAGGAATTTTCATATGCAAATTTCAATTAAAATAACTTGTCTTTCTGTATTTAGTATGTCAAAATGTGTGAGAAACTGAAGTGCAAATCTAAAAGTAGAATTTAAAATATTATTTTAAATTTCTGTCACTGTTCTGAGAAAAAGTACTTGATGTAAATGTTCCTTCCCAGTTTCCTCTCCCCACCTGCTTTTGCATTTTTCATTCCAGGCTTGGGAAGAACATCTATTTTTTAATTTATTTATTGCATTATTGTGAATTTTGTATAAATATGGATTCTTCTTCTACACTACAGGAAATGTGCTCTAGTGTTGTATGGTGAATTTTGCAGAATATAATTTTTTTTTTTTCTGCTTAAGTCTTCCTTATATTTTGATGCAAATACATTATAATTTTAATGCCCTGAGCTGGCAGAAGCATTGATTAAATGATGAGAAACCATAGGCCATGTTTCTCCTCTCAGTTCAAACTAATTATATAGCTTCTTGTTTTAACATACTAAATATGTGGTCCCCCATTGAGGGAGGAGAGATTAGATGTGGTGTTGCATAGGTTGTTATGTGATCTCAATGTTAGAAGATGCTTTGGGACCCATGGGAAAAATGTGGTTTTACCCCCAGTCTACCTTGGGGCTGTGGAGAGGATTTTTCCTAGCCTGTACTTCTAAATTACCTTTTCAGACAGTTGTATTAAGGAGCTAAAGCTTGTGTTATTACGCAGAACCTTCCTGTTGAGAATAAGGTATGTCATGGCAATGCATGAGAAGATGAAACTATTTGAATAGCTTTAAGTTTCAGCTATTTCTCACCATTCAGAGTTTGCAAAGGAGCCAGTTACTTTGACCAGACCTGTATTTCTGCTCAGCATGTTGCAAAGGTCCTCCCTGGCCTGGGGGCTTCTCCTGCTTTTACTTTCCAAGTTTAACTGTAATAAACCTTGTTTCATACCTCTGACACGAAACAGGGTGGCATCTAACTGTCTGGTATTTTAATCCCAGTCTTGGCTGTGCTGAGTTTCGGGGAGCTGTCCTGATCCAAGAAGTGACTCCAGGCAGGTGCCTCGTGTGCTGTGCCCCTGCCCTCTCGGCACCTGTGCACCTGCCTGCACCACGTTTGGGTTGAGAGCTCCTGCGGATTTGCAGCATTTACAGGGAGCATGTGTCTCTTCTGTTACTTTGCTTGTCCAGTTTCCTTCCACTACTGTTGGCCCTGAGGTTTTTAAAAAATACTATTTCTGACCTATTTGCTTAATTGTTGATCATTAATGATAACATAATTTCCTAAACAGGGAAATTGGTAAGTTTGACTAATTATTATATCCTATTCAATGCTGTCTACTTTTTAAGTATGAAACTAGAAGTTTTATTGACAAAATCAGTTTGTTTCTTGGGGTTTTTTGAAAGAAAAAGAAAGCAGAAATCATTAATGTGAGAAAAGTAACATCTGGTTAGTGGTGTATCACAGTCTTTATCATTATAAACAAATAGAACACTTTCTCCCCTGCTCTCTCTTAGCAAGTTTCATCTCTGCTACCCATCCTTCTTGAGCAAATAATGCTTGCTTGGTACAAAACCAGTGTAACTTTACTACTTAAGCAATGAAAAAAAATCTGCCTTATTTAGCAACTGTCCTGTGGATATTAATTTTTCTGTGCACTGGTTGAAGAGACATTCCCTCACTGCTTTTCGCATAATTCTTTATTTCTCATTGAATTGCTTCAGTCCACTGAGCCTCATAAGGATTGAACAAAATTTAAACATCAGTTACAACTAAAGTATATCTAAAGTATTTGAATAAAAGCAAAAAAAAGAGTGTGTAGAAATAAATACAAGATTTCTGGAGGTATTTTTTTTAAAGGATCTATTTTTCAATTGAAGATTACAGTGCAGTTTTAGCTAATTTTCCTCAGACATCTTCTTTTCTATATCTTTTGTTTAATACATCTGCCATGGTTGCATATGACAAGGTTAATTCTCCCTTTATTCATGTGAATCTCAAGCCTGCAGTCTTTATTTGGCTTTCATCCATTTTTTTTTTTGTATTCTGGAACTTCTTCAGTGCAAATTCTCATATGAAAGGTTCTACTTCAGCCCCTGGGGACTGCAACACAATATTGAATGTGGAGGCAGTGGAGACCTGAATTAGACTATTCCTTGATCTGCTGGAACTTTAATTGACTTCTCATCCTTCCTCTGTCATCCTTCCCCAAACTGCTGGGGGTAGAGAGGAACCACTGAAACAGAGATATGAAAGCAGGGATTTATAGTGTTCTAAACTCAAAAGTGCAGAAGTACAGGGATGCACCCTTTATTAAAGGTAGCAACTGGACTAAATAAATAAAAAAAATCCAAACCAAACCCCTAGACTTTCAGGAAAATAAAAGGAAAGGCTAAATAATTAATCACGGAGAAAACCTGTTAAACTGATGGTGTGCTTTTCCCACCCTTCTGCAGATATCTTTGAAAGCAGCTACAGGATTGCTTACTTGTCTTGCTAGAAGCCTTGTGCTTGTACACCTTGTTATAGCATGTGAACTCCAATAAAATTGTTGTTTTCAATTGATTTTTTTACACTCATGTCTTGCTTTGCAAAGAAATTACACAGAAAATAGCTGGAATTTTAAGAAGCACACATCTCTCTGCAAGCAAGTAGAGCAGAAAATCTTTGTAGTAATTGACCTGCTGAGACTAATTCAAATATTCAGTGGTTCTAATGCCTTCTGCCTTATTTCACCAAAACCTAAATACAACAGTCTTCAAGAGTAACTATAGGAACAGTTCATTTTCCCAGGACATTGCTTTTGGGCATGGTAGGGAGGTAGGGAGGAGACAGGCAGGAAAGATGCTTGTATTGGGTTTACATGGGAAGGTTTCAGTAACAGGGGCCTACAGGGGTGGCTTCTCTGAGAAGCTGCCAGAAGCTTCCTCTGTGTCTGACAGAGCCAGTGCCAGCTGGCTCCAGGACAGACCTGTTGTTGGCCAAGGCTGAGCCCATCAGTGATGGTGATGGCACCTCTGGGATAACAGATTTAAAGGGGGAAAAAAACCTGCCCAAACAGCAATTGCACCAGAGCTGAGATTCCCCTGCAGCCCATGGGGAACACCAAGGTGAGGCAGGCTGTGTTCCTTGCAGCCCATGGAGGTCCAAGATGGAGCAAAGGTCCAAGATGGAGCAAAATCCAAGGTGGAACAGTGATCCACATGCAGATCAAGGAGCACCCCATGCTGGAGCAGAGGGATACTTGAAGGAGGCTGTGATCCTGTGGGAAACCTATGCTGCAGCATGTTTGGCAGGACTTCTGACCCAATGGGGGATCCACGTTGGAACAGTCTGTTCTTGAAGGACTGCACCCCATTGAAGTACCAACCCTGGAGCACTTTGGGAGGAACTGCAGCCCACAGGAAGGACCCACATTGGGGAAATTCATGGAGGATTGTCTCCCATGGGAGGGACCCCATCCTGGAGCAAGGGAAGAGTGTGAGGAATCCTCCCCATGAGGAGGAAGGAGCAGAAGAGACAACGTGTGCTGAACTGACCACAACAACAACACCCAGTCCCCCTGTGCTGCTGTGGGGGAGAAGGCAGATAAAATTGGGAGTGAAGTTAAGCCCAGGAAGAAAAGAGGGTGGGGGGAGAAGTGTTTTTAAGATTAGGTTTTATTTCTCATTATCCTACTCTGATTTGATTGGCAATAAATTAAACTAATTTCCTCAAGTTGATTCTTGACAGTAATGGGTGAGTGATCTCTCCCTCTCCTTATCCCCGCCGATGAGCCTTTTGATCTATTTTCTCTCCTCTGTCTAGCTGAGGAGGAGAGTGATAGAGTGATTTTTCTTGGGCACCTGGGCACCACCACAGTGCTGTACTTGAGCAGAGTTCCATCTGAGGAACATTTTAAAGCTTGTTTTCATTATGAAGCTTTTGGGCAAATCTGGTTTGTGTTTGAGAGCTGCTGGTACATTTGTTTCATCTTCTTAAGAGGAGAAACCATTCTGGAGCTCTTTATCTAGGATGGCATTCTGCTGGCAGCTTCTGTACATTGCTTGTGTACCTGCTTTTATGACTTTTTGCAAACCCCGAAGAGAAACATTTGTTAAACTGTTTCATTCAGCCTAAACCCCGTTTCATTTTTCTCCACAGCCAGCTTTACTTTCTAAGGAAATTCAATTGAAACATATTCATTGTTGTCTCCACTGCCACCGTGGATGGTTAAAATGTCCACCGGGTGTTCATTTCCCAGAGCCTGTCTTTAGGAAGCTGCCACCTCCAAAAGCACATGTGACGCACAGGACAAATGGGCTGCTCTAGCTCTTGCCAGGAGCCTTCCTACCCCGGCTTTGGTGGGCACTGAGTCTCTCCGTGGGCACGAAACCCTGTCCTGCCTATCCCCAGCTGCTGCTGCTGCTGGCAGCCAAACCAAGGACAACCCTGAGGACAAGTGTGTGCAGTGATTCAGTGTGTCTCACTCAGACCTTCTCAATGCCATGTTGCAGCTGTACATCTTTCACCTCAAGATCCATGGCTGCCGCGTCCGGGCTCTGGGCACTGGTTTCGAATGACCTGCAAGGCAACACAGCTGCTGCTAAGGTTGCCATGTATCAGAGCAAAGGTAAGATTTCCTCTACTACATGTTTTAATCCCATGCACTGCATGAAAAGCATATGGGGCACCGTTTTCCCTGTGCTTTTGCAATTGTGCAAGGTTTCTGGAAAAGGAACTTGGTACATCTGGAGCTGGGTGACCCTACGCTGCCCGCACAAGTAGTTTTTATTGGTGCCCATGGTTGACCTGTGTGCTGGCAGTAATGGCTCTTCCAACTTTTTATGATAAATCACACAACTAATAGGGACTGCCCCAGACTGAATAATATTGTCAATGCTGCAAGACAGCAGTTATTTATTTGCCATAAATTCACTACTGCGAGGAATTGCAGAAAGCCAGCCCTTTATATCCCATTTGAAGTCATTCACCACAAGTTTTCTATATTTTTGTTTGTTTGGGGCAAATCTGGATGTTTGGAGGCATGTGGTCCTGAAAAGTCCTGGGTGGGATTTCCCAAATTCTTCCTAATTGATGTCAGACATAACAAAATGTGAATATTTTAATCAAGTGGAGGAACCATGAAGTGAGTGGGAAAAGGGACAGAGGTTATGTGGGAGAGCCAGCAGGTTTTGCACTGATTCAACTATGTTTGTAATTAATTTTTCATTACTGTATGTAATTTTATTCACTTTGTTTCTGCATTTTTATCCCAGTTTTGTAAAATGCTTTGTGTTTACTTCAGCTCTCCCCAACCAGATTGTGATCTGTTGGACCAGCATTAGCCACACCTTGCAGTGCAGTTGGTTTCTTGAGATTTAAGGAGTTTCTAAAAAGGGTCAGCACACATCACATGTTGCTCACAAAGCCTTCTCCTCCCTGGGATGAGCAGAGCAAGCTCTCTATGGCTCACATGGACATGCAGGGGCAGAAGATCCTCTGCTGGCACCCATTCCCACCCCCAGCTCCCCACACCATACCAGAGCGTGACAAGTGAGAGACCTAAGAAGTATCAGAAAGAAGATGAGGCTAATGCAATTCAATTGTGACACATTAAACAAAATATATAAATACCTATAAAAAACCCCCCAAAGAGAGCCATTCATTCTGGTGCTCATAAATTATTTTTTTTCATTTTCCCTTATTAAAAAAAACCTCGATTTTTTTTACTGTCTTCCCTATCTACATGTGAAATCTGCAGACATAGTAATTGTTCCTCGTTTCCTCCTGTCAAACAGGTGCTATACTGAACAATTAAATTTTTTTGTTCATATTAAGCTACAATATCTAAGAGAAGAGAAAGACACTCAATTTTAAAACAGTCTGGAGAGCAAGAGGACAGATTGTCTCATAGAAACTTAATTTGTGGTAAAGCAGAAGCCTTTTCTTCTTGAGGACTGTGAAAAAAATTTTACCAATCACTGCTTTTGATTTTCAGCATTAGCACTTGCTGGGGGAGGTAATTTACTTTCTAGTGTCCCAACATGAGACGATCCGTGAATATCATTATCTCAGAGGTTATTTGCTATTAGAAATCCTGTCCTCAAGGAATACAACCCTTCGTCAATGAAGGCAGTCTCAGTAGTGCCCCAGTTCAGGGTGCCTGTGCCGTGTGTCACTCTAAAAGCAATTACAAAGTTGTCACTGGGAGACTGCGGAAAATCCCTGCACGTGTACTGGTGATTCTCTTTACCTTGGTTCACTCTGTAGGGCTGGCTGCTTCAAAACCAGCCTACACATTAACTGAAAGCCCAATTTTACTTATTGTTCACTTACTTAAACAGCTGAACATGATTGTAAGAGTTTAAATTAAGCTATAACGTAATATATATAGGAAATAATATTCTTGATTAGTGAACAGATTAGTACAAAATGTGTTTTTCACCTTGGAGACATTTTCCTCTCAATTTAAGCATGAAAACTGGAAAAATTACTAAACTTGAAGTAACCTTGTATCAATGGCAGATGAGATGCAAGTGAAACATTGCAATAAATAAATATACAGTTTGGGTTCTATAATCTTCCATTAATTTGTCTGAATATATTTAGATCAGTAATTTAGACTGGAAATTAAGGCTGTTTATGGCAACTGCTGCATGTTGATGGAATTATCTTTTCATGTGCTGTATTTTAAAACCATATCATTGACTTTTTAAAACTGCTTCAAAGTTAAATGCTCAAAATTACTTTAGCAAAATGTTTTGCCATACAATTAAGACATAAAAGATGAGAAGTTAACGGTCTTGCATATTTTATGCAAAAGATTTCATTTTTCCAAGAGCAATTTAACTGACCTGGAATTACTTCTATAGAAAGACACTGTCATATGTAGTCAAAATATCTCAGCCAAATCTTGCTTTCTCACCATTCTCTCTACAGTTTTTAATTCTGCATTTATTAATATATGCTCTAATTTATTTTTTGCATTTTAATTTCTCAGAGCCTAATTGAACCATTCTATGGTTATAGAATAAAAGCAGAAGTCTCAGGAAACTCAGTGGGAGCTCTAAATCAATGCTTTATTCCTACTGAAATTGCAGATTTTCCTTCACAGTGACCAAAGACTGGTCCTGAATGAGAGAATCTTTTGCCTGTATACCTGCATCTGGGTGACCTTCAGTCGCCCAGCTGGCTGCTGGTTTCATCATGAGTGATCCTAAGACCTTCACAAAATCATTAATTCTTGGAGGGGACAGTGTTAGCTTCAGTTTTACCCACCCATCCCATCAAGGATGGATAGCACATAAGTGATTCAAACTTTGCTAATGTCCTGAGTGTCCAGAGCAATCAGTGGAAACAAATGATCACTTCCTACCAGGACACCCTACCTCAGGAACTGTTTCTCAGTCTCAGGAGAAGTCAGACACGTTTTCCATGCTCCTATAGATGAGTAATAGTGAGGAGGAAGAGAGGAGGTGGATAGCAGGGATACTTGTTCCTGCAGTTCTTGGTGATGGAAACTAATAGGCTCCAAATGTAACCCATGGTGGCAAAAGAGAAGCTGGGTTTGTCTTCAAAGAGAAGGGCAAGGAGGGTGGGTGTTTGCGGGGAGGGAAGGAAACAGCACAGGCAGTGGGGAAAGAAAGCAAATAATAGGAATAACAAAACACTAAAAATTAAATGTCAATAGTTGTAAAATTGGATGTTGTTCCAAAAGTCACAAGTAAGGCTTTTGCATACTTCAAAATTTCATTTCACTGGAAGAGAAGACTAAAATGCAAGAAGTAAATTTCACTAAATACAGAGAGCTTTTATCCTGCATTTTCAATTGTTGACTCTGAAGGGGTGCTCAGAAGAAAATGAAAACCTGAATAACTTCTTGAATACACATCTCCTCTTGAATAATATGAATGCTTGTTGAATACACATCTCTTTCTAATGGAAAATCATGCATGGCAAAGCTGTGTCCTGCATGTCTGACAGGCAACACGTGGAGAAGTATTGAATCTGAGTGCCTCTGTTCTTGATTGCCTCTTTTGTTGTGCCTTACACTGTGCATTAAAAATAAATACATAACTGGACAGGACAGCTGACTGGCATGAAGATCCATGACCTGCAATTGTGTGACCATTACACTGTTTGTAAAGACACTGTTTGAAATTGTTGTCCTATAATGAGCACGACAGTATTTATAAAGAGGGAAATTAAGACATCACTGTAGGCAGTTAACAAATATGCCACTATCAATATTTCTATCCAATTTAACAGATATGTCATTCTTCATCCTAAAGATCTGCTCTGTTGTTTTGAGGTTTTTTTACAGGGATCAGACGTCTGTATATTCCCCCCACCTCTTAACACTGAAAGGCGCTTGAAGTTACTTGAACCTATTTAAAAAGTTGTTTGATTATAGCAATATGGAGAAGTTGGATCAGAGCTTTGAAAATGCATAGAAATGAACCAGGACGTTCAAACAGGTTTAACGTATTTTACCCCCTCCACCTAAACACTTAAATAATAAAAGTATTATACAAGTCCTTCTATAACTTGCATTTGAAAGCATTTGGAACTCTCTTAAGTCATGATATTCCAGTTGAAAGGTTGTTGCAACAGTTCAGTTTTGTTTGGATCCTCTTTCTAATCTTTTGATCTATGTTTGATCTTCCTTCTAATTTCCAGGATGCAAGCAGTTAATACTCACTTCTTGTTGTGTCAGTTTGTTTTGTGATTCTGTAGTTCTATTCCCTTCCTGTTGTTTATCACTGAGTCACATCCTCTCTAAGCCTTTGTTCTAATTACCAAACCAATTTTTACTGTTATGATAACCTGAGCTTCCTTAGTCATCCAAGCAGTTTTATCTACATCCACCTGGCTTAAAAGTGGTGATTCTAGGATCCAGTGCCCACGCATTTAGAAGGTTTCTATTTTGGACTTCATCTAGTCTCTTTGTATGAGATAAATGCTCATTAACAGTCAGTGCACTTTAAATGCCTCTTGAGTCTGCCTTGAGTTTAGTTTCTCCTCAATGAATCAGGTCCATGTGCTCTATGACCACTCTGTGGTGTGAACAAGGCATGATTGGCAGTGATTCCCTTGAAAAACACTGAAATGCTATTGTAGACAATCCCTGATAACACTGCAGGACTTGATTGAGGAACTGGAGTTTGGTACAATTTCCTTTTCCAAAACTCTTTCTTTTCATTCTGTGTACTCAGAGTCACACATGATAATTGGTTGTTGCCCTCCACTCCTATTCATTATAATGAGCCATCAGGGTTTTTTTTATGGAGAAGATAATACAGAGATTGCCACAAGCAATTAACAAATATGCCACTTCTTACCACCCCAAATATCTTGATATTAATTTTTTCTCGTAGAATAAATCAATTAATAGAAAATCCATTTTCGATAAGAAGCAATTGTAAAATGCAAGTACTAAAAGGAGTGATCACTTAGACATTGCATATAAACGTGCTTCTCAGTTTTTGTTTTAACAGTTTGTTTTTTTTTCTTTTTGGCTATTCCATAATGGCATAATTTTACTTGGATCTAAATGTGTTGAAAGGCACATTAACCAAGAGAGGGGAAAAAAAGGAGCTATATATAGTTTTACTGTCCCTTTAGGGAACCATTGCATGAGCTTCATTAATATGCATTTTAGCTCAATCTAATTTACTCATATGGCTGGCCCCAGGTGTTTGGAAAGGCAACCAGAGGAAAATCAGATCATACTAAAATTAGAGACAAGAAATATTGAATGCCTTCCCTTTTAGGTCCTTGAAAGGCACATATTAATTATAACTGGATGAATGTATGAAAACTAATACTATCAACAGCTCCAACAGTAATTATTTCTGAAAAATGATCTTTAAGTGTATTCTGATCAAAGTGCAGAGAAAATGTTCCGTTATATTCTGTATATACTTCCCCCTCTAAACACTAAATTTTTAGTGCAGTGCCCTGTGACATCCTTCTGATATATATTAAATCACTGAAAATCACAATGCAAGCCCTCCTTTCATGCTTGCTGTTTTTGAAGAGTCTCAAATAGGGCAGAGCATTAGAATTTGATGGATTTGTCAATTGCTTCTAAGATTGCATCTCTGCTGGGTTACAAAAAGCCAAGTCCAGCAGCACTGGGAAGAGAAAAGTGCCGAGGTGTGGGGGAAAAAAAGTTAAAAAGCAGTCTCTGTATTGTCTAAATAAGAGCTCCACGCTTTCATGATGTCAATAGGAAGCTTTGGCAAGCAAGTGTTCACAGCTGGTCTCTGAGCTGCTAATGTGATGTAGTTGTTCAATGAAGGGACTTTACATGTTAATCTCCTAAGTGTCATCTTGATTTGCAGCAGGAAGTGTAAGCAAAACAATGTCAAACACATTAGCCCTGAAGGTGCCTTTGGAGCACCACTGGGTGCTGTGCCCTTGCCCGGGCGCTCTGAACTCTTCAACTGGGGAGGTGCTTGCCTGGGGAACAGACTATTTCAGAATCAGTCTTTAGGGCTTGAACAGCCTGAATTACAGTGGTAGCAGGATACCGAGGGATGCATATGTTATGAAAACACTTAGTCATCTCTAGTGAGATTCTGATCTGAAATATCTGACCTTCCTGTGATTCAAGAATAGTGAGACACCAGCAGAGAGAGCAGTAACCAGACAGGTAGCAGCACAGGGCCCTGTATGACCTGTGCTTGGAGAAGCAGTGTCGACTAACAGAGTGTTCCACCCTGCTGTTCCCATGCAGCAGACAGTCTACAAGGCTTTAGAGGAGCTCAGTTCTCTCCAGGCTTCATGTATCTCCCCACAGGGTGCTCTGAATAGTTTTAATCCTTTTGAAAGAAATTTGCCAAGAGATCCTGTTATTTCAGCTTGGAGACAAATGTGCTTATTCATAAAGAAGTGTAGTTAGCTCTGTTTCAAATGGTGTGAATTTAGGAGATACTACATGCACATCATTGGATGTTTGTTGGCCATACTGTTCATTACACCTCAGTGAGGCACTAGGGACAAACATCACTTTGATGTCATAAGCAGGGTGACATTAAAGGTGAATACTAGAGTGTACTACTAAGAAGGAGCTTAAAATGTACTTACAGAAAGGAATAGAGTCTCCACAGAGGGTGTCATTTAAGAGTAGTCCATCTAAAGAACATTACCCTAAAGGAAAACATCAAAGAGAGGATAGGAAATATGTTTCAGGCTGTGATTCTGGGAAGAAATCAAAGACATATGAATTTCATTAAATCACCAAGGAGTTTAAGAAGAAGTAGATTTAAAATGTACATGAAAAATATTGCAGTAAGTGAAAAATAAAGTATCCAGTGACTGGAGAAAAATAGAGAAAAGAAGATGATGAAAGAATGATAATTCAAAAGTAACACAGGGAAAGAAGTTACACTGATAGACAGAAAAGCATACCTATGAGAAGTAGTTTTTGCTCCTGTCTGACCACAAAACCAACCAAAGCCTATTGCCAGAACCAATCTGTACATAAATATGACCCTTCAACCTTGACAAATAATTATAAGACCCAATTAAAAAAAAAATAAAATTGTTGTACTCACTGTTTCTCCTGAACTAAGCCAATGAGCACTTTTACAGGAATGAAAACATTGCCTTTTATAGTTTTATGAACTGTTAGCAAAAGTCATATTGCTTTTGCACTATGGTAATAAATCACCCTTCTCTGAGTGTCTCAGTGACATTGCTACATTACTAGGAATGGCATGGATCTTAATGAGAAGACTTGTTCTTCCCTAGCGCTCCAGCATTCACCCCCGCGTGACTGCTACCCACGGCCACCTACCCGGGTGCAGGACAAGCTGCAACTCATGGAGTTAAAAACCCAGCAGTGAAGAGGGAAACAGCATCCTGGTGCCACAATGTGCCATGGTCACAGACCAAGCTCTTGGCAAAAGGAACTGAACAAAACCAGTCTTACTAAGAAACCTTGCACCCACTGCTGGCAAACCTACAGTGAAATCCTTCTCCTCATCCAGCTGCTGTCACGTCTCTGTGACTGGGCTGCAGCTTGTGGCTGAAGGAGCAGCAAGGATGGGGAAGGAGAAGCAATTTAGGGGTGGAGAGGCAGGCTTGGACCTAGAAATAGTGGCTGGGATGTAGTGTGACAATGCTAGTGCCTTAATCCCAGGGAGAAATAAAATGCTCTAGCAATGTTAATTATGTCTATTCCACATGACTTTTGTGATGAATAAAATCACAGAAGAGAAAGGGTATCACCAAAATCATACTCTAAATTTCTTCATTACAGTTAGCTATGTCATGGTGCTGATGTATATGTTCTTGTACATGACCTGGTTTTGGCCACAGGCAGGGTTAATTCTGTGCAGTAGGTATGAGGGGGAAGAGCCTGGAACAGTGTGGGCATGGCCAAGACCCTAAAATTATTCTATAGCATCTCATAGCATGCCAAGAGCCAGGGAAGGGGACTCTGGCTTCTAAAAGGGA
>VWZG01006878.1:77725-121430 GCA_013396735.1 Grallaria varia
GGGGGGGCGGAATGAAACCATGGCAGGAGGGAGGGAGCCGTCTGCCATTGTTTTATTGTCCTGGGCTTGGTGAGCATTTTATATGTAAAACACCCTCTCTTTGTACACTTCTATTTTTAGTATTGTTGCTGTTACTGTTCATTTTCTTGTCTCATTGCTGTTTCCAGTAAATTGTTCTTACCTCAACCCGCAATCTTTGCCTTTTGTGCTTTCAGTGGAAGCGGGGAGGAGGAGTGAGTGGCAGCGTGGTTTTAGTGGGACCTCTAAATGGGGGAATACCATTCCTAAACCACAACAGTAAAAAAAAAAAAATTAGATCCACTGATAAGATCCATTTTTACCCAAGAATGTGCCAACACCTAATGGCTCAGGGAGCTGTGTAGATAAAATCCTGAATGTGTCGGATCATGAATCTGTGTTTACACTATCCTTTGATGACTGGTTAAGTGTATGTAATCCTGGACACTGTAGTTTTAGCTAATAAGGCACCATCAATGTGTGCACTTAAAAACTGGGATATTCAAGGAGGTCATGATCTGGACAGTAGACAGTTATGGTTTCTGTTGGTTCAGGCAGTTGAACTCAGGAGGAATCTAAAAGGAGCTGCCTCTGAAGCACTCAGAGTAAATGCTGGACTGGTTACTGAAGAAGCAGAGCAGGAAGAAAAAGTAGAACAGATAGGCTATGGGTGCTTTGTCTTACTCAGGAATGGAAAGAATTTTTGCCTGAATTATACTGTATTTAAACCTGAGTTGTACATATTTACTGCTTGGGTAAGAAATTATCCATCTAGACTTAACTATGCTTTTGCACATACAACTGCATGATTTTGTTGCAGAGCTGGGAAAGGAAAATTTGTTGGGTTCTTTACTTTATGGGCCATGAGGAACATATGCAAATTTACAAATAAACCATGCAATTGTTATTATTAACTAGCTGTGCTTCACTGAAGTCTAAAATTCCCTGCCTGTCACATGCCAATACGCTGTGAATGGATATTACTTTGCTCAGCTGCAAACTTTGTGTCCAAAGACACAAAGCATCCTTGCAAAGGGCATCTTCACCCTTGCCTTGTCCTGGAGATGTTCTCAGGGTCAGTCTGAAAGTTCCTTAGGCACCTAAATACAAGCATCTACTTCACTTGGACATGTGCAGAACACATTTTCTGAAGAACACCTATTGCAATCCAAAGTTTGGATGACTTCACCTCAGTTCACCCCTTAGATGTGTTCTGAGAATCCTAACCTAGAAAAATAGCATTAAAAGTGTGAGCTGGAGGTCATCAAATCCTCTGCTAGATCCAGCCTGGATGAGTTTATATCTGTAACTGACCTGTTTCACAAGAATTCTGGTGATGGAGAATCTACTGTTTCCCCTAGTGAGCTGTTCTAGTATAATTACCTTGCTGACACAAAATGTGCCTTTTTACCTAGCCAAACTATTCATTCTTTGATTAAAGGCTACTGTTTTTTGTCTTATCACCACAGACATGGATAACAGATCCTACTTACTTAGCAGACATACCCAGATTTCTGATCATGACCTCTACCAACAAGCCCAACTCTTCCATAACCTTCCTTCTAAGTTCTGGATTTTGGCCCCTGCTTCATTCTCATTGTTACTGTGTTTTCTCCCTTTGGTTCACGTCATTCACAGAGTGTGATGCCTCTGATTTTCAGCTGGTTTATCTAGCTCTGCTTTCTGCTGTAGTTGAATCACTCTGCAGCTGGAAAAAAGAATGTCCACTTGGACAGAGAAAAAAAAAATCTCAGGGTGGAAAAATGCAATCAAATGGTTATGGCATTGGGATGGGAATGGGCTCTTGGAATGGCCTCTGGTGTTGATCTTGATTTTTATATTGGCAGTCCTCATGCTTTTGTATTATCATTGCCACTCTACTTTAAGGAGTTATAACACAGGGCGAACTTAAGAGGACAAAACATTTTGCAAGAGTTTATTCTGTCAGACAGAGACAGGACTGATATGTTCAGGTTCCATTTGCACCGTTATTCTGATTCCATGTCACTGGGGCAGGCATACTTCTGCTTCATGAGGGCTGCAATTGGTATGATTCATCCAGAAAAATAAAATTCAAGCATAAAAAGCCCATGCATAGATACTTACAGGGTGAAGAACAGAGTCTTAGTCATAATGAATTCACTAGGATCACATAACTGGAACTACCTTTCTTCAGAAGAACGACCTTGGAATAAGAAATCGCTGAATAAAAATTTCCATTTTAGGCAATAGAAAATTATGTCACATATATTGTGTATGTATATATCAGCAGGAATGAATGTATATCTGAAAGAGAGACCTGAATTATAACCCAAATTAAAATGTTAAAAACAGTAGGATCCTGTTTAGCAGACGTGACGTATAGAGACCTCCTTGGTCTCCCAGTAATGCACACTATTTTTTAATGACAGACTGCTTTATTTTGATCAACAGTACATCTCATTCTGCATTACAGTGCTTAAGAGCTCATTCTCCTTTCATTCCTCAGACAACACCATTCATTCTGTCTTTTGGGCCACTCATGCTGCTTTTGCGCATCATCCTTACGTGCTCAGCTAAGATGATTTATTCATGATGAGAGAAGGAATTACATGTTTGTTGTGGATACAGATTGTGACTTACCAACACAGTGCCCTTTAAAAAAAAAAACCAACCCTGTTACTGATCTCTGTAATGTAGCAAGTAAAACATGGTTGATTTGACAGCAGAATAAACAGAAGTATTTTCATCTCCTTTTCAGCTTGTGAGTTTGAGGAGGATCACTTTTTCTTTAAAATCCGTAATTTCTCTTAATATTTTAGCCATTGGCATTGTTTGATGAAAGTGAGGTCAGATGGGCACAAGAATGGACAAGTCATAAGTAAAAAAAGCTGCAGTGTAATGTTCACAAATGAGTTTAGTCATCATTAAAGTGACTTAATTATGTAGGATAATTTTGGAACTGCATCAGTTTTCATAAACTTGGGTGGCCATGCCTGAGTGGGTCTTCTGTCATCAAATTCCTACTGCGTTTGGCAGGATTTCTTACACACAGAGGCAGTCAGGCTCCATCATGTGTATGTGCAGCAGGTAGGGAGGGATGGTCTGCAAGGACTGCAGCAGGTGAAAACTGCTGTCTTGGATGGTGGGAAAAGAAAAACCTTGAAAGTAAAAGTGAGTTAGTAGGCATTAAAGTTCCTTTATATAACTGAGTGTTGTAAATTTTCCCAGCTAAGAAGAGAGTCCAGGTTTAATTTTCCTAGCATGACACTGACCAAGAACTGCAAATCCCTGTTTTCACATTTGTGGTGCCGTTCTTGGCCTTAGCAGCCTGGCCTGAGACAAATCATGACCATTTCTGAGATGTATATATAGTGGTGGCCTATATGAAAGGGAAGAAATAAACCAGAAATAGTATTTGTTTTTATAAAATATTTAAATTAGTATTTTTTACACAGTGTTGTCAATATTATATATATTTAATGGTAGTTTCATTAACCAGTTGAACAGGTAGTTATAAAAGAGTAAGAAAAAAAGACAACTTTTACAGCTTGAACAAAAAACTTTAACTGGATTTCGACTGCCTGGATGAGCTGAGAATCCACCAGCATGCCCCTAATGCATGTGGAACATCAGAAAAAAAACAAGGGAAGATGTTCTACCACAGCTGGGATGGAACGATTTGCCACCAGAGGGAGTCATGGGAATACATTTAAAGGGTTGCTTTGACACAGGAAAGGTCATTAGATATTTCAGCCATAAGGCTCAACGATCAAAATTTTCTCTTCGGCCACAGCTAGTTTTCTACCAATTCAACATGCAATGAAAATCAGCTTAAAATTTGGCTTTTGGCTAAACAAGCAAATTTCCACCCTAAAAACACTACCTTGATATTTCATACTCAACCTTCATAATTTGTGCAAAGTATGCACTTGCTCAATAAAACAAAATTACTAGGTAAGCCACTCAAATTTTATGCTTGAAAATACAACTCTAGGACTGAAAATCAAGATGCTTTAAATACCATGTACACCTTCACTAGTTAATTAGTGTAAAAATCATGGTAATCTGAAATTTTTCTGGCAACAGCTTTACAGGTGATAAAGCAGATTACATCTGATTGCTGTAATGGCTCTGCATTGCTGATAGCAGACTGAGGTAGAGAGCATCATGCAACAAACATTTGGGCTCTGGAGATGAGTACAGGGTGGAAGAAATACAGTATTGCTGTTGTAGAATGATTCTGTTGACTAGATCCAATGTTTAAAGAGGTACGGAATCTATTCCAAATAATATTGAAGTCCTTTATACTGCCAATATGGTTTACAATAGGCAAGAACAGAAGCTGATGTGATTTGATGCTAGGCAAAAGAAAAAGAAGTCCTTTAGAAAAGTCCATTTAGTTCCTTCTTTGGTCTTATGTGCTGCACTTTAACTCTGGTACATTTGATATGTGCTTTAGTATGGAAATGAGTGTTCACCCTGCCCTGAAGTAACAAAACTAATAACATTTTAGGATACTATTTATCACTCATTAAAACCCAGGTTCCCATTGCTGCACAGGGTTAAGCACTGTGTATCACAAATTAAAGAAACAACAGACTGAAATGAAGTCAAATAAAAGAATAAATACAAGAGAAACAACATTTTCAAGCCCTGAGGGTGTCCACAGATCCCCCAAAGTGCTTTGTGGCAGGTATGGGGTGGAATTAGGTTATCTTAGATATATAAAATATAATATGTATAAATGCCTCTGCTTTTCCCTGCTTGCTGCCTATTGCCTCTTCTACTAATGCACGCACTGCAGCTCCTCTGTAGCATTTACACAATTTGTTCTGCAGCTCTCTGCAAACCAAAGTTCATTTTAAGGCTAGAATATGTTACAGAAGAGGTGCTGCTGAATCTTTAAATATTCCTCTTTTTCACTGTGGGTGAATTCTTTATAAGCTTAAGATTTACTGCCTTTTGGGAATTGGGACATTTTCATTCTACAGACTAAACCTCCTTATAATCTTTTTAATTTCCATCATCCTTTTCCCTTAAACTTACACGAAATGTGAGGTCTAGAACTTGCAAAGACCAAAATAAACCATAAGGATCTTGCTTTCTATCTTCCTTTTCATACCTAACAGAATGGAACTCTTCTGGTAGTAACAAAGTAACGCTTTTAATTATGGCACATACAGAATGTCACCTGTTCATAAATGCAAACATAACAATTAAGGAAAAATTATTTATAACTTTTTTTTTAACAACTTTCATACTTGCAGGATAGATAAAAATAATGAGGGAAAATAATAAAAAATTAAAATTTAATTCATAATTTGGCTGAACTAGGTTATCATTAATATTTCAGACTATTAATACAATCCTTATTCATGTTTCTGCGGAGAGTACATGGAATTTTTTGTAAGGATCCATGGAAGGAATTTCATCACAGTTTGAAGAAGTAGTAATGACTCTAGTTTGCTGTTGATCTCATAACTCAAGTAAATTTTGTAGATGTTTCTTTTCTTGCACATTGTACTGCAGAACAGCAGAACCTGCAAAGATTCATGATCCTCCTGTACATTCTTGTCTATCCTGTTTTTTGTGCTTTGCTCCAACAAACTGTCAGAGGATGTATCTATATACCACAGGTCCTGTGATATACAATTTTTGTGGGTTTTCATAGGACATATGTAGTGGAGCTGTTGTGTTGTGCCTTCCACAGATCTAGGATATAGATATACTTGTGGAGGGAAGGAAAATAACTTGACTTTTTTTAAAAAAATCAGTTAAAATTCATTCAACACACTCAACAGTACTTATGAAGCTCCATAAAGCAAAGTTAAATGCAGTTATTATCCTTATCTGCACCTTTGGAAATGAAGAGGTATGTTCACACCATTTAAAATTGTTCACATGCAAAATTCTGTCCTATTTCAATTTTACAGGTTCAAAACACACATTGAGACTTGCAGCTGAGCAGGTATTTAGAGGATTATTTTACTTTAAAATTGATCAGAAGACTTTTAGTTAAACAACCTCTGACTACAGTTTTATTAATTTTTAAGTGTTAGTAGAACTTGTTTCACCATTTAAAACCAGCAATTTATTTAAGTTAAGTTTAATTAAGTATAAGTGAACAAAAATGGCTCACCTTTATGAGATAAAATTCTTAGTTCAATCATCATTTTGAATCACTGTAAACTTTAATGCTAGAGTACCTAATATTTTCTAATGCCCTTATATAAAATGCTAAGCCTTCCAAAATTAAAGAATACTACTTCAGCATAAATACAATTCTAATATTACATTTCTATCCCTGTTTAGAGTGAAACACTGTGAAATATTACATTTTTCCACTGAACTACACATTGTTTTCTTACAGGTTCTGTTTTATTTGCTTGAAAAATGCCTCTAAAACCAGTTCAAGCCTGATAAAGTTCCGTATCATGAACAAGAAGTTCATCATGATGTGCTTCGTGCCTTCTAAGCTTGCAGATAGTGAGTCAGATTCTGTAAAAGGCTTAGGTTTGTAAGTGCTTCTTAAAAACATGACTAGGCCAAATCCTTTATCTTTAATAATATTTTAGGCAATAAAAGAATCTCAGCAATTAAAATGTTGCTCCTAAAGCTAGTTATTTCTCCGAGTCCAATGAGAAATACACAGATTAGGGTTTTTTTCCCTGTGTTTTCTTCTAATTTAGTAAGACAAATGACGTGGAAGATGGGCCATTTCCAGAGCTGATTAAAGAAACCTCAGATGTCAGGGAATATACATCTCTTTTAAGAAAAGAATATTAAGTAGCCTTTGAGCAGCACTGCAGTGTGACATTTTTACAAGGAACTCATTTGGAAAAAACTAAAGAGCAGATAATCAGAAGAAACCCAGAAGAGTGCAGCTATTATGTGCTCCTATCATCTGGAAAAGGCAATGACTTGTTATCCTTATCCACAAGAAAGTATTCCTCAGCAGAACCAAATCCCACCAAAATAGATACTGTCTGCTAGGCCTGTCTTCTTAAATCCCCCCTTTTATTTTCAGTAGTATTTATCATTCCTAAGGCCTTGCTTCTAATCTCCTTGGAAAATTAACCAAGATGTTAACAGCTGAGAAAAGTTACAAATGCTCAGGGGAGGAAATGTGAACACAGTCGCAGATCCACTCATGCACAGCTCTTGGATACTAAAGTGCAGTTCCCGCAGGCAATGAAGTGAATATCAGTATGTTGAACATTTTTTTGCAAGAAAAGCCTCTGCAGTATTTCAGAGGTATTTCTACCCAAAACACTACCTGAAAAAAATCTCCATAATGATGCTTTTAAGACATTCACTGTTGGTGTTTCCTATGGGAGCTGAATTTTGTGCAGCTCTGAACATTCACAGGAACGCCTGCCAGTTCTGGCAGGTCTGTTGTGGAATGCAGACATCCATGGAGAGCTGGTGACTTCCTCAAGACCCTAAGCTACTGCACTGAAATGCTGCTGTCACCCCTGAGAGAAGCTCACCTGGATCCTGTCTCCTGTGAGAAAGAGCTAATAGCAGGGCAGGCTGGACCTGCTCAGGCATCTCCGTGTAATCCCTGGCCTGATGAGAGAGTGGGAGATGGGCTTGCATACCTGGAACAATTCATATCTCTCACAAGCACTGCTTGTTGTAATACCTTCCTTATTCTGACTGAAGCCATGCAGACATATAACATATATATGGTAGCTGCATAGGATGCTCTGAAATAGTGTGCCCATTTTTGCCACTGTTGAAAGGCAGACCAGCTTATTTGGATCTGTCACTGCTGTCTGAAACCATGTGCTTGATTCTCATTCAGGGTGCTCTAAGGAGAAATCATACTGGAACTCATCTGAAAACTGGGCAGAACTGGGAGAAGAGTTAGGTTAGTTTTGTGCAGTTATTTCCTGAATGTAGATAAATTCAGATCACCTCATGCTCTTTAAAAATTACCTTATTCAGCTGATGTATAACCACCTTGTGGAAAGCCTCAGTCTGCGGAAGTGTTGAGATAAACTCAGCTGTTTTAATTTGCCTTGCATCTGTTTACTTGCAAAGATTACAGGACAAAGCAAATCTGTTCTTGATGGCTTTAGGAAGCAAAAATTCCATGTGTCTATTTGCCAAATTGAAGTGGCAACATCTCTCTGTACAACTTGAGGGCTTTATATGAGGGAAATTGCCATACCTACTTGGAAGGAAAACCCTTTTCTGGCTAGGTACCACCAGGTTTACCAAGTGCTACGTTTCTTCCCTTGGTTTGTTTTGTGTCCTCTCTGCTGTGCATTGTCTGAGCAACGAGCCATGAAACTGCATTTGTTCACAAAATGAAATTCAAGTGATTTGGTCCCAGTGCAGCAGAAATTCAGAAATTTGCCTTTACCTGTAAAAGAAGTTTTGTCCCAAGAGTTATAGGGTTGTATTGCATTTGCGTGGCCATGTGTTGGTAGTAGGGGGACTGCAGAGGTGACTGTGAGAAGCCACCACAGCTTCCTCCATATGTGGCAGAGCCAAAGGCAGCTGTGTCCAAAAAAGACCTGCCACTGGTCAAGTCTGAGCCTGTCAGTGACAATGGCAGTGCCTCTGGAACATGGTGTTTAAGAAGGGGTGAAAAAACCTGCAAAATTCCAGCTGGAGAGAGGAGTGAGAAAATGTGAAAGGAACAACTCTGCAGCCACCCAGGTCAGTGAAGAAGGAAGGGAGGAGATGCTCCAGACGCCAGAACAGAAATCCCCCTTTGGCCGTTGGTGCAGACCATGGTGAGGCAGGCTGTCCCCCCCGAAGGCCATGAGGATCCATGGTGGAGCAGAGGTCCTCGCGTTGGAGCAGATGCATGCCTGAAGAAGGCTATGACCTTGTGGGAAGCCCATGCTCCTCGCAGGACCTGTGGAGAGAGGAGCCCACACTGGAGCAAGTTTGCTGGACTTGTGACCCTGCAGGGGACCCTCTCTGGGGCAGTCTGTTCCTGAAGGAAGGAACATCATGCACCCCATGGGAAGGGACCCATGCTGGAGAAGTTAGTGAAGAACTGCAGTCCGTGGGAAGATCTCACATTGTAGAAGTTCATGAGGACTGTCTCTGGAAGGAATCCCAAGATGGAGCAGGGGAAGAGTGTGAGAAGCCTTCCCCTGAGGGGAAAGGAGGAGCAGAGACAATGTGTGATTAACTGATCACAGCCCCCATTCCACATCTCCCTGTGCCACTGGGGGTGGGGTGGGCGTAAAGTTAAGTTCAGGAAGAAGGGAGGGGTGGGGGAACGGTGTTTTTAAGATCTGGAGTTATTTCTCATTATTTTACACTGCTTTGATTAATAAATTAAATTAATTGCCCCAAGTCAAGCCTGTTTTGCCCATGATGGTGACTGCTTAGTGATCTCTCACATGAGCCTTTCTTTCTACTTTCTCTTCCCTATCCAGCTGAGGAGGGGAGTGATAGAGCAGCTTTGGTGGGCACCTGGTGTCCATCTAGGGTCAACCCACCACAAAACAATTATGAAAATGAATGGAAAAATAAGAGTAAGTGCCAAATATTTGGAGTTCCAGTGTGATCTACAGTAGGGATTTGCTAACCTTTATTTGTTCCAAAAACATAAAAGCAAACAAACAGAGGAAAAAAAAAGATAGTCCCCTGTGGTGCACTTATAAGTGCAAAAAATAAAACCATTTTCATATATATTGTCATATAGCAAGAGGTGGAAATCCAGAAAGAGTTTGTTGACCACATTCTTATTAGGAAATAAGAATATGACGGAGACCCAAATAACAGCATCTGGGAGTCAAATTGACAAATATTTTCTTAAGGTGAACACACTAACACATCAGAAGGCTCCCAGCATTGGTATAACACAGGCTAATAAGCTACAGCCGGTTAACTGTCTAAGAAGCACTAGAGGAGGCATTAAATATCAGGATTTGAAAACAAATTTCCCAGTGAATTTACAGGTTAAGTATTTTCTCTCAGTCTGGATTTCCAGTTCAACGACTTCCCAGGATTCCCTTTGCTGGGAAAGCTCCCTTTGTAGGGGCTTCTTTGAGTTCCCTAAGAAACTTCCTGCTTTTTAACACCCCTGAGGCTGACATTGTTTCTGTACCCTGCTCCTCTCCAGCATCTCCTGGATTGTGCTGGCTTCCTCCTACCTGCCCCATCCTGCAAATCCAATGCTTCCCCTTAATGAGCAAGCACAGCTGCATTAGATGAAATGGCAGTTTCTTTCCATCTTTCTCTCCCTTCCTCTGGTTCCACCTCACCAGCTGTGGTATTTTTCTCTCACAGAGCTCCTGGATTATTTTATATAAAACATACACTGTTCTGTACCATTTACTGTGAGCAAACACAGGTCAAACTTCACAAAGGGCAGAAAATGAGACAGGGAGGCCTTATGCGTAGTCGTGAACAGCCCAGTGTCCTGCTGCTGTGGAGGAAGGCTGAATGGAAGCAGTTAAAATGAACTGGTATTTGAATGAAAAATTAATTCTATTTTCCTCCTACAGAGTTCCCCATTGCCCAGCCACATTCCTCAGGTGGATGTATGAAATATTTTAGCCTAAGGGAGACAAAGCAAAAGGGGAAAAATTATGACGATATCCTGATGATGGAATATAAAGGTTAAGACTGAAACAGCTTTCTGATACAAATATTTAGTCCTTTTAATTTCCTGAGAAAAATTTGATTTTTAGAGTGTGTGTGTTTCAGGACAAGCCAAACAAGTTTGCTTTTTGATCTACAAAGACAGAGGCTAAGCCATGAATAAGCTTCTCATGCCCTGGCAGATATCCGTCAAATGCTGTGCTCTTTGAGGATCACCAAATAAAGACATGCAGTAGTTGTGGCAATCTGATGTAGACTAATAACTCCCACATATGCTGCTCCTGCATTGTTCTTGCTTGCAGAGTAGATGGGTGCTTGGGATTACATCCCCCTGCAGCAGAGTTTTTCCAGGAATGGAACAGCTTAGTGAATGGCAGAATTGTGTCTTGGTGTAAGGCTAGTTGGAACCCTACTTTTCTTACACATTTTGTGGATGAAGAGAGGCACAAGGCTATATTTGCAAACTCAGATGTCAAAAAACAGGACGTTGAGTAAAAATTGTGCAAATGACCCAGTTTTCATAATCACCAGGATCCTACACCTCTGATTGCCTCTGGTGTATCATCCAGTAAACATTCCATGGGAAAAGCCCTTGACCAGTGCCTTAATTAGACCACATGTATTTGGGTGAGTTTTGACAGTTCAGCTTGAAAAATTCTTTTGTAAAGTTCTAAGCTTGCCAAGATGATATTTAGTTAGGAACATTTCATGAACTCTAACATTATTTAAAATCTCAGAAAAGTTTCACCCTTCTCTTGGTTGTAAACTGCCTCCAGTAGAGTGGGTCAGAGGGCAAGATGTTAGCATGGTTAGTTTGAGGCCCAGGAGAACCAAGCTCAATTTTCGGCTCCACCATAAACTTCCCATATGACAGCTCATCATTTCTGCTTCACATCATCATTTTTATTACTTCTGAAACAAAGCTGAATAACTGTCTAGTTTTCAGACCATGAGTTGTTCTGCTCAGTATGGGAGTCACTAAATGGAACTAAATGACCTAAAAATACAGGAGGTTAGAATGGGAAGGTTTTATATCTCTGGGAAATAGGGATGACACTAATTCCTTCCTTATAGCCATAAAGTTTACTGAGCTATCAGTAGCTTGGCTGTTAAATTACAATAGCTAAAAATAGTGTTTCATTAAAAATCTGATACAAGAACAACAACAAAATCCTTTAAAACTAAAATCTTTAGTACTTACTGTAGAAGATGGCAAATATTCAATTTGTCCAATTTTCAGGAATGCTATATCGATGGCACAATTCATGACATCTGAGTACATGACCGTAAAAACACAAACAAATAGTGAATAATTGCAGAAGCTTGGTCAAAATTTTATTGTAAGAAAATTCTTACTTTTAATACACGTGTAGACTTAAGACGAATTTTCTGTCATAACCAGGTAACTAAGAAAACAGCGACTGAAGCTGCAAAAAATGCAAAGAATTTGTGATCTTAGTGAATCAATAACAAATTATCTATTGTTTCACTGGGGCCTGAATTTCACTTGCAACAGGAATGGAAGTGTAGCAGACATGGAAAATTAATTGGGTTTTCGTTTACTTGTAGCAGTGATCATAAAAAATGGACTTAGAGTTCGAGGTTTACAGTTTCTCAAGGGTTTGTTTTGTTGTTTTTTTTTTTTTTGGAAGAGTATAAAACATTTCAAAGCTTTTAACATGAACATTTCCACATTTGATAGGTCAAATGAATCTGACAATGAATTTCATACTTTATTTTCTCTTACATTAGGTAAGTGAGGCCCGTGCTTCTTAAAAAAAGTATTGGAAGTTATGTCTAAAATATGATTACTCAAAAGAGAAAACATGTGGAATTTATCATACTAAGGCCTAAGAAAGACAGCAAAACTGAATTTATTATGCACAATTCTCAGCTGGTGATTGAACATCCCATTCCAACATTGTTTGTGGAAGAATACTTAACATAAAAGTGCTTGTCTCTTATCAGTTGGAGAGAAATGTATTCCTTAGTTTTGAGGTGAGGGAAAATATATAGTGTTTCCCTAGAGGAAATCTGTATTAACTCTTTGCCTTGGTAGTAACAGTGGAGCAGATGAAGGTGCACAAGTCAGCTTCCTTCCCTTCCTCACTTCTCTTGGCCATTTCAGCTGCTCAAACTGCTGCTTGAAGAGTTTTGGATCATGCAAGATGTGTGACACTACTCTTTGCATGCGATTGAAAGAAACTGACTTGGCAGAGCATTTCCAGGAAGAATTAGACCTATTCAGGGATGAGCTCTCAAGGTTATAGCTGATACCAGATATTTTATGTAATGAAACTTTGACATTTTTGGAATAAGGATTTGTAGAAATCAAACTACCCCTCCCTCCTTCCCTGGCTCCATCCATGTATCTCCTAGTATAACCATAAGGTTGACATTTCATATGGAAAAATTGTGGACCACAAATGAATCTTAAAGATGACATCTTTGCATAGTAAAATGGAGGTCTAAAGTAATTGTGAGACGTAGTCTTTGGTTGTTCAAATAATTTTAATTACTTGACATGAATCTAAGAACTTGCATGTGAGTTTAATATAAACAAAAAAAAAAGTGGCAAGCTTTAACTGGCTGCAGTTTGGGAATCAATTAATTTGTGAATTAATCTGCAGTTTTGACCTGTCCAATTACATTGTAATTAAGGAACATTAATCATAATAAATTATAAAATAAACCAAATTCTGGGATAATTCTACTGTTCTATAATTTGCTCATGACTGAAGTTTGCTGTCTTACCTTGCATCATCAACAACATAACTCTTCCAGGAATCACCTCAAAGGAAAACTGTTCTTCAATACAGTTCTTCATTAACACCTCTCACCTTATGGAGGATGGAATGAAAACCTACTCCACTCTGTTTTTTTGGGCTTAGCTTACTTCTGAGATGACTGCACTCCTTCTGCGCAGGTGTCCTATAGTTCCACCTCTCACAAGTATTTCTCATTGAGGAGCAGAAATGAGCATTTTGAAATTACATTCCAGTATTTCTGATTGCATCCTAGGAACCAAACAACAATGATCTGGAACAATTAGGAAAACCAAACTGAAAAAAACACGCAACACGATTTGGTTATACAAATTTGTCTTAAACATGAGGTACTTACTTGAAGCTGGAGAAAATTGCTAGAATAAGTTTCATAGGTGTAACTCTTTCCAGAAAATAGGTTAACAGTTACATACAATTATATAGAGAAGATATATAATATAAAAAATTGCCTACTCTGCTGAGTCCAAATAACAGGGTTACCTTGCTTTTCTCAATATTATGTTGAAGTAGACAGACAGCAGTTAAAAATTCCACAGATACAAAATGCTCCACATCTTATGGTCAAGTTCTACAGAATTTAATTTGAAGCATACTTACAGACTTTTTTTAACCAACTATATGGAATTTCAAAGGATTTATCACAGTCCATTACATTCCTAAATGTTTTAGAATCATTTCAATTGGCTGTATTGATTATCAATGGGTGTCTTGGTCTCTAATTGTACAGTCCTACAGGACTTGACAGCCCTTATCAATGACAAAATCCAGGCCCACTGACACTGAAAATGAGACAGTCTTTATGAAATAACATGCTCTCATTAATGTTTGTTCCAGAACAGTATCCACATGCTGTCCTTAGTCATAAATGTATTTCGTTTAGAGTGAAATGACAAAACATAATATGGTCAAAGACAAACAGTAAAATCCAACTTCTCTTTGGCAAAATTGTGATCTTACTTACAGCTTTCATCACAATAGATTTACAATTGAACTTGATCTTACCAGATTATTTTCATGCTTTTGTGGAGTCCCACCAAGCACAGGTATTATGGCCCTACACGGTTATTTATTTCTACAGTGGGTAGCAGCACAAGGTGTTAAGACAAAATAATGCAATAGATGTAACTTTTTCTTGAAAAACCATATAAAAAGGTGCGCAAATCCATCTCTTCCTAGGTAAACACTCATATGTGTGCTTTAATTTCGGCTCGTGTTTGCATCCCATTGAGTGCAAAAGAATTTATCACATTGATGCTTTCCTGGGCAGGAACTGACAAGAAGGGTGTGAGGGAAGATGTAAGCCAAGCTACAGGAATGTGCTGCTGTCAGAATTTTAGTTGTATTTTCATGACAATTATTATCAAGCAAATAAAACAAGTAGACAGTTGTAATACCTACCACCTACCCTACACAACCATTATTGAGCATTATTTCTTCTTTTTCTGCTTAAATCCAAATAAATTAATATTGTTAATAGCAACAATAATGCATGCACGGAACTTTTCAAAAGAGTTTCAGGAACATGAATTAAAGAAATATGCCCTTTGAAAATATCATGGAACACAGCCCTTATCTGTTTTGATATATTTTATAACTTCATACTGTCATGTCTTGTGGAGTTGAGTAAATTGTTGGCATTAAGATCTTGACAAAGTACTTTTTTATAGAGACTTAATTTACCTGGAAAATGAAGAAAAAGAGAACAGGATTTTCCCAAGGTTTTGCCAGTTTTATCCTGCCTACGATACAAGTGTTTTGCATCTGAAAATTTGAGTGAACATTAAGAAAAAAAAATACAGTGAGTGCTAACATATATTTATTTTGCCACTGTAGTTACAATTTTTGGAGATCATGCGAATATTTTTTCCTATGACCTCTAAGGTAGCTTGACTTTCAACAACCTAGGCAATTTTACAGGTCTTAAATATCACTTCATAGGAGTTTTATTCAGTAAAATAAAGATTGGTCCCTCCCCTCAGTATTTAAGGGAAATTAATGGTTAAAATCAACATTTTAAAATGGTTGTTTTCTTTCAGCACTGAGTAGATACCATGCAGGGAGGGAAATGGATGGGATCTGGTGTCTGGGATCTCCAACTATGTGAGTCTATGCTTTCCACTTTAAACATGAGAGAAAACACATGGACGGAGTACTGGAAATGCAGACAGAGGCTCAAGGAGCACACCAGCCTTCACGTGGCCACTGAGCAAACAGAATATGACACACTCAGAATTAGTGTCTTTTTCTGAAAATGTTGACTCATTTTCAAAAGTGTATGTTTTCCCTCTCCATACAGAGCACACTGTAAGATGGTTCTATTTCTAGACAAACAGATGCCAGTAACTTAATTTATTCTTCTAAGATTTCACATCTACTGTGTTTGTGAAAGTTGTGCCCAGTTCTCCATGCTGTTTTTGCTACTGCTGTAGAAACTCTAAAAATAACATATGAGAGGGTGATATTCATTTTACATTACCTTGTCATTGGTTGAAATCACATTAATCATGTGTTTGGGCGCTCAAATAAATGTATGTACCTCCACAGGAACATTGTTATAATTTAATACCAACATGCTTTTAATAGAGGCCTCAGTTTTAATGAAAGAAATGTAAGATATCACTTGCATGTGAGACTGTGAATTTTTGGAAAAGATTAGCTTCTATTATTTTTCTCAAATGAGGATGACAGAATAAAGACTAATACGAAACTGAATTATTCTAGAGAAAGACAAAAAAGACTGTTGTGGATGAAAGCACTAATGAGAGTTACAAATCTTGGCATCCAAGAGCATTGTCTGTAATTTTTATCTTCTTCTCTATGGGGAACTCTCCATTTTAGGAGGAACCAAAGTTAGGAGATGCTCTGTGCTACTGGCAGGGTTCCTGAGCAACCTGGATGAAACACAGCTTTTGCCCCACAGCGGAAGCCCACAGAGAATAGTGACACAGCAACTGCTTGCCATCGCTGCGAGGATTATCCCCACCAAGCAGACTGACTGGCCTGGGGCTGTGATTTGCATGTAAGCACTGATCCCATGGGTAAATTGACGTTATGTGCAGTAACCCTTAGCAAAGATCTCTTTTGTGTCATTCTCCTACAAGGTGCTATATGTATGAATGAAATCTACTTAACAGAGGGATCTGTCTGTGGCCCATCTCCTTGCTATGCTGCCATAAGCTTCTAATTTAATTGAGAATTCCGGAGTTAACAACACTTTCTCATTTAAGGAAAAGGTGGTAATTTTCTGTCTTGAAAATGTCTCACACTAGATTCCTTTCCCTTCAGTCAAGAGATACTTTTTGACATCTTTAAGTCACTGAGCTGATAATTTCTGACAGCATCAGTGTGTTTTTACCATGGCATCTTGGAATGATACTACTTCTAAAAATGTAAGAGAAAATGGCCATCATTTTTTATAGTTCATTGGAAATAAATAACCATATATATATTTATTTTAAAGGCATTTTAAAAGAGTATAGAAAATGCTGCCTGTACTTCAGCAACTTTTCTTATGAGAAAGACAGCTGTTATTTCACAGAATCATGGAACTGTAGTATTGTTTAGGTTGGAAAAGACCTTTAAGGTCATCGTATCCAACTGCTAACCGAGCACTGCCAAGTTCACCACTGAATCCTGTCCTTAAGTGCGACATCCACAAGTCTTTTAAATATCTCCAGGAATGGTGACTCAACCACTTCCCTGGGCAGCCTGTTCCAGTTGTTGACAAACCTTTCAGTGAATAAATAGTTCCTAATACCCAATCTAAACCTCTCCTGGTGCAATTTGAGACCGTTTCCTCTCATCTTGTCACTTATTTTCTGGGGGAAGGGACTGGCCCCCACCTGGCTACACCCTTCTTTCAGGTAGTTTTAGAGAGCGATAAGGTCACCCTTCAGCCTCCTTTTCTCCAGACGAAACAACTCCAGCTCCCTCAGCCGCTCCTCATAAAACGTGTGCTTCAGGCAATTTAACAGTTTTGTTGCCCTTCTCTGGACTTGCTCCAGCACCTCAGTGTCTTTCTCGCAGTGAAGGGCCCAGAACTGAACACAGGATTCGAGGTGTGGCCTCGTCAGTGCCAAGTACAGGAGGATGATCACTGCCTTGGTCCTGCTGGCCACATTGTTGCTGGTACAAGCCAGGACTGGGCTCTGTCAACCAGCACACCCAGTTTTCCACTGGGCCACTTTCTTCCTAAGTCTGTAGCACTGCATGTGGTTCTTGTGACCCAAGTGCAGAACCCGGCACTTCTTGTTGTACCTCATACAACTGGCCTCAACCCACTGATCCAGCTCCTACAGATCCCTTTGCAGAGCCCACCAGCAGATAAACACTCCTGCCCAGCTTGGTGTTGCCTGCAAACTAACTGAGGGTGCAGTTCATCCCCTCATCCAGACCATTGATAAAGACATTAAAAAGGCCTGGCCCCAATTGTTGGGGAACCCCACTAGTGACCAGCTGCCAGCTGGAGGTAGCACCATTCACCTCCACTCTCTGGCCAGCTTCTCCAGAGAATGCCATGGGAGATGGTGTCAAAGGCTTTACTAAGGTCCAGGTAGACAATATCCACAGCCTCTTCCTCATCCACTAAGTGGGTCATCTTGTTACAGAAAGACATCAGGTTGGTTAAGCAGGACCTGCCTTTCCTAAACCCATGCTAGCTGGACTTGATCCCTTGGTTGTCCTGTGTATGCTGTGTGATGGTGCTCAAGATAATCTGCTCCATGATCTTCCTGGGCACCCCTGGATACTTCTTCCAGCTCTTCTCATGTGCTGGTGTCACACTGGCTGGCCTCCAGTGAACTGGGACCTTCCCAGTTAACCAGGGCTGCTGGTAAAGTGGTTTGGTGAGCTACTCTGCCAGCTCCCTAACTAAGCTTGGATGGACCCCATCGATTTGTGTGTGTCTAAGTGGTGTAGCAGGTTGATGATCATTTCCCCTTGGATCAGGAGTGTTCTTTGTACTCTCTGTCACTGTTTTCCAGCTCAGGAGACTGGGTATTTTAATGGTCTTACCACTAAAGGCTGGGGCGTTAAGTACCTCATCGTTTTCCTCATCCTTTGTCACTATGTTTGCCCTGGAGATTCTCCTTGGCCCACCTTCTGTTGCTGATGTATTTATAGAAGTCTTTCTGTCACTTGCTGAGAACTACCATCTTAATGATACAAAGTCCTGAGGATCACAAAGATAAGGCCGAATGTTGTTTTTGGAATTTGGGAAATTTGGGAAACCTGACTGTCTCAAAATCATAGTAAATTCTGCTATTAAAAAAATACCATAGCAAAAACCTTGCTCTGTTTTATTTAATGCAATGTTAAGCTATCCTTAAAAATGCTTTTCAAAGTCTTGCATAGGGACATGACTTTTTTTTTCCATTGTCAATATCTTACCTAATTAGGAGCCCTCTAAACAGAAATTTTTTGTTGTCTAACATAAAATATTTTTTTTTCTATTTGGTGCCAATTTAATTTACTCCTTTTTTAATGAGCAAAGATATCTAATAAGCAAACATGGTTAATGAAACCTAGTGTGGCAACATTCCTATCAAGGAAACAAAAATTTATACATCAAAAAAAGTTCAGGCATTCATTAGGAGCTGATAATTATCATGGTTCCTTGCTCATAGCAGCTCTCTGAACTTGTAATCTATCAATATAAATTGACAAACCAAAACTTTCCTTGCTTTGTATCACAGTGCACAATTCCTCATATAAGTGTTGATTAAATGTCATATTTACACTGTTGTTTACTTGCTGGACTACACTCAGCATCAGGAAAAGTTTTAGTTAATTACAGGATTTCTATAAAATAGATTATAGAGGATCACCTTCCTCTTTGGAATCCACTGCATTTTGGTGCAGTGATATGACTTTTTCTCCGTATTATTCATCTTGTTCAACACACTCCCCCATCCCACTCTCTGTAAAATATCTTTTAAATCAAATCAGTTCCCAGAAATGTATTTTCAAAGACTCCTAGAACATTTCCTCCAGGAATAAAAACTGTACCTTACCAAATTTCATCATCATAGAACTGCTTGTAATTCTACAAATAATTAAATGAGATTTTGAAATAAAATTGTAGCCTATTTATTTTGAGTGTTAAAAGGTACTTCTTACTACAGAATGATCACCAAAATTATTGGAAGTCAAACTGCTTTACTCATGAGGTCTATAGCAATGTTCAAGTGGAAATTGTGCCATTAATGCCTGTGATGACATGATAGCACTGTTAGTGCTATAGTTCAGGAATATGGCCTGCAGGCTCTCTAAAGTGAAGGACTATAATTTAGCAGCATGCGAGGTGTTTCCATGTACTCAAAGGCGAAGTTTGTCCCAGACAATTTCTCTCTGTAAGACCCTCTGGACAGGGCTCCAGTTATCCCCTCTCTCCCAAAAGTCATCATGTTTCTGATCCTCCTAATGTCCACTTAACTATTTTGTGAATGTTACCCAAGGATGTGGATTAGAAATATTGTTGGTTCTTTTCTATGCCTTTTAAAATGAAATCTCTCTTTTTTTTTATTTTTTTTTTTTTGTTTTTTTTGTGGGGAGAGGGAAGTGGGTGTCAGCTCTCCAAACCCTATAGTTTTAACAGAATGCCTAGTGATTTCTTTTTTATGGTTCCTGGTAATCTAGAATCCATCATTGTCCTTTGTATTCCAGAACATTCAGCTGAAAGTGCCTTGAACTTTCAAAAACCAACTCTTTCTCACAGATTCAATAGTCCAAACCCACAGGAAAACTCGTAAATATATAAATTTAAACAATTTCTCCTTTATTTTTTCTGTGAACAGAATAATTCTGATAGATTTAAGAGGCATGAATCTTGTTTATTTGTGTTTTGTTGGTTTTTTTAATGACAAAGCTGTGCTGTCACAACCATAGTTGGGTTATTTTTGTTTTGGTTTTAATTATATCTTGCATTTAAAATGACTTTCAATTGGATTAAGTCTTCTTGATCTGTAATTTTTGGGTTCACCCTTTGAATATCTTCTTAAAAGAGCAATAAAACACTTGTTTTATCTTATCTTCCAATACAGATTTTAGCAATAGATTAAATACCTCTTCTTTCATCCCGTCTTAAGAATTCACCTTGATTTTTATCTATAAAATCAGATGTCAAAAGCACTTAACAAGTGAGACAATTATTTTTATCAGAAATCTGAGCTGGAGAAACAGAAAGATAGGAAATGACACTCTCAAAATCAGCCAGGAGATCAGTGCGAGGCCTGAGAAATCAGACTTCCATGAACCAGTGCAGGGGTAAGACTATCTACCTTAACTTCCTTTTGTGTTTTACTGCAAATTCATTCTGTCCTGTGTGATTAGTTTCCATTTAATTTATCAATTTATTTTAGTGCTCTCTTAAACATATGACTTTAAAACAGTTTACCCTATTAGAACAAGGAGGTGCTTCTGTTTTCTCTCTGATAAGCTGCAGTGTAAAAAAGTGTAACTTCTAGCAACACCTGCAGGCTTCTCAATTTGTTTCTTTAAAACTCCTTGATAACTTAGCCCAAAGTATGACCCATCATATGGATACAGCCTGCCTAACAGTCTTCCTAGCCCACAACCTGTTCCTGCTGCCTCTTTTCCAAGCACCCGCAGGCATGAGCAAGGAGTGGGATGATGGTTGAATTCACAGCTTTGCCAGCCTGTGATGTGTTCCCCGTTTCTTTCATTTCGTCTCTCCACATCCCCTTCACCAACACATGACTAGGTAGATGTGCCTCTATCACATGGCAAAAATGACAGCATCTCCCATTAAATTAGGGTTGTGTTCCTGATCCTAGGAGTGCACTGGACAATGTAGCCAGATGCTACTTGTATGCTATGGTTTCTGAAAAGTTTTTTTCTCTACATTGGTTAATTCCTTGATGTCTTTCTCCTGGGATACTGGTACCTGTCAAAGTCAGCTGGTATAGTGTCTCCTTTACCTCCTAGAAACAGGACACAGTACTTCATGCTCCACTGTTGGCAAGCTGCCTCACGTGAGAAATGTGTTTTACTGGATTTGCAAGGTACATCTGATATGAAAATGTTTGCTTGGGTGACTTAATAGAAAATAAAGTATTAAGTCAGATCTCTCATTTAGATTAATATTCCTGTCTTGTTCAGAGCACATGGCCTGTCCTTGCATTCTTCCAACTAAGTCCTGATTCCTGCAAAAGCAATTTCCTACTTGCATCGTGCTTTGATTCTGCTGGGTTTTTTTACTCAGTTCATCACTTAGGAGTGGTCTTAAAGTTTAAAACTTCCCTACATGTTTTTCTTTTGATGTGTTTATTTCAGTCTGAAAGTAGGCATATTTTTATTAGATGGCCTACTTTAAAAGACGGTTTATTTTAAAAGAAGCTGTAACGCATTTTTCAGATAATCCTTACTCCTTTCCTCAATCTTCCTGTCTCTTGGAAAGATTCTCATTCCCTTAGTTGCGCTTACCTCTCGCTAGTTTCTGGAACAGAGGAGAATTGTGTACTGAACTGCGAAATACCGAAACCTCACTTTTGCAAATCACTTCTGTAAAAAAAGGTGGGTTGAGATGTGCACTGGAGTGCTTTCCTGAATTTCATTTCACTGAGAATTTGGTTTCAAGAAACTGCAACATCTTTCTTTTATATACAAAAATTTGTTGTAATATACTATAGCTGTTTTCATTCCATCAATAAAAGTCAAATAATCATTTTAATGGTAAAACAGAATTAAGACTCAGAATATCTAGATCTTTTTCTCATTCTAAGAAGAATTTTCTCTGGGACTTTGCTATAAATCACTTGTCAAGTATGTTCACATCCAGCACCACAGGCAACTATTTTCAGGAGTAAGAAATACCTTAGGAACAGCAGACTTTCTTCTTATGGCCTCATTTTACCCACATCAATATTCCAATATTTCTGGAATAGTGATGTATTTAATTTGCCACTCTTTGGGGAGAACTTCTGGAGCCTCCAGAAGATATTACAGAAATCATATAAAAATGCAGAATTATTATTTTTCAGAATAATTTTCCTTTCTTATAAAGTTGCATAGAATTTAGTAGATTTGAAGTGACAAATATTCTGCATAAATTGTGTGTTAGAAAATGTATTTTAGAACTTAGTAGGAGTTAATGAAATAGTGATAACACTAGTGTTTTCAAAATAAAAATACAGTTGATCTACTCACTGGAGTAGCTGAGAAAGCCTAAGAAAATAATAACTTTTTCTTAAATTCCTTATCCCTTTTCTTATGAGAATGATGGAACAATGTTGAGATTTTTGAGCCCATTGGCCTTTTGAGAACAATTCTGATGAAGATTTCTCACAGAAAAATACACAGATGGAAAGGTATGCTATGATCACAGTTGGATAAAAACTATCCCAGGGATTTGCAAAGGGCAGTTCACAGAAAATATGCATATTAATAGTCTGATGTAGTCTATCCACAAATAAATTTGTTGTGAGTTATTAATTTTTTTAAAGACTTTTCATTATTGATTATTTGTTTGAAGTGGTGTTTTTAAAGTAATAAAATGACAAAAGAACCTGGCTATAGGGAATGATAATGCTTTCTCATATCTCTGAAGTAACTGAAAAGGAAAATGGAAGTAGAAATATTCTTTGATGGAAATAAATACTACTTTAATGATGTGGATATGGAATAATGTCAAAGATCTTTTAATGGTGAATTATCCCTCTAGACACTTGAAATCAGTAGGAAACATTGGCAAACTGCAATGAAATCTGCCATAATGACAGATTATTACCAATTGTGAAAAAACCCTTATTTTTTCTTTCTTTCTAAAACATCACAAAAAAATGTGAAATACCTGATAAGAAGAAATACCAAGTCTGAAAACAGACTGAAAGACTGTGATGATGGAAGTTACACCTATAGGATGTGATCTTTAAGATGTGACCATCTGTTAAACAAATGTGAAGAAAACAAGAAAACTGACATTTCTAACAACTGACATCATTAAAGGAGCACATATTGTAGCATGGAAAGCTAACGAATCCAGGTCTATTATCCTCAGATGTTTATCACAGTTCTATAAATAAATGACTCTCAAGTAAAAATTTTTACTAGGCCTTTTGGCTGAGGTCTGTACTGAGGTTAGGACAGTGCAGGCTTTATTAGGAGGCTTTACACACGAGTCTGGAACTGCCTCAGTATAGCCAGTAAGAAGCGCAACACTGTCAGCATCACAGGCACTAGGTAAAATACTTAGTCTTTGCAGAAGACATCCCAACTCTTCCCTTGACTATCTTTGACCAGAATAATACACAGAATCGCAGAATGGTTGATGTTCAAAGGGACATTCAGAGTCCATCAACCTCCCTCCTCAAGCAGGGCTATGTAGAGCATGTTGAAGAGCCTGGCTCTGTTTCTGCATCCTCCCTTCAGCTATTTACCTATGTTGATGAGATACCCCCAAGGCTTCACTTCTCCAGGCTTAATAGTTCTACCTCTCACAGTCTTCTCTCATAGGAGAGATGACACAGTTTCTTAATCACCCTCATGACCCTCCATTGGCCTCTCTCCAGTATGTTCATGTCCCTTGTATACCAACATGACCAGACCAGGACACAATACCTCAGGGTTGGCCCTACCAGTGCTGAGTTGACTCCTCCTAATGCAGGCTAGGATGCTGTTAGCCATTGCCAAAATGGCACATTGTTGGCTCATGGTCAACGTGGTCTCCAACAGAACACTCATATCCTTTTCTGCTTTCCAGCTTGCCAATCCCTAGCAAGTACTGGTGACTGGGCTTGTTCCACTCCAGGTGCAGAACTTTGCACTTCCCCTTGCTGAACTTCAGGAGGTCCCTGTCAGCCAATTTCTCCAGTCTGTCAAAACCCCTCTGGATTGCCAGTTTGACCCTCTGGAATATCATCCGCTCCCTCCAGTTTTGAAAAATCAGCAAACTTGTGAAGGGTACACGCTGCTCCATAATCCCAACCACACTGAACAAAACTGCACACAGTATTACCCTCTTGGGTACACTGCTATCTACTGACCTCCAACAAGACTTTGCAGCAGAGATCTCCATCCCCTGGCCCTAGCTGTACAGGCGGTTTAAAATCCATCTGACTGACGACTCATCCACCCCATGGGAGACAGCCTTACTCCCCTTATCTACCAAACCAGTCATTTCATCATAGAAGGACATCATGTTAGTCAAGCTTGACCTTCCGTTTGTGAATCTATGTTTGACTTTGCCTGTGTTCTCTCTCTTGCAGTCCTTCCTGCACTGTTATGACAGGGAATTTTAATAATGCCTTTATTCTAGAAATGTCTAGGCCTGGTAGTTCAGACATCTTCCTAAGAAGAGACTTGCTTTAGCCTGAAGAAAATGAAAGAATTAGTAGAGAATTTTGACAATTACTACTAACATTGCTGTAATTAGACAGATTTAAGATATTAATAAACAATATGAAAGGCTTTATATTTCCATCCATACATAGAAAAATTACATATTATGTTTAATTCAAGTTGTTCTTTTTACTTAAATTTTTTTTGCTAATACTATATAAGTAGAATTTCCAGGAAGTCTGAGAACGCTGGATACTCAGAAAGAAGAATATGTACAAAGCTATCTTGAACCACATGCATGTCATTCAAAGTAATCTTTCAACTTTTCATTTAATGGTGTGCATAGAGCATCAGCTGAAACCCTGTTTCTAAATAAAACTGATGTTTGAAGTACTTGCAGTCAATTTGCTTGCTCAGCCTATTCCGTCTCCAAGCTAAACCCTTCATTAGAATTTTCAACGTGAGTTAATGTGGTGGTTTATATTACTTTTAGAAAGGACAGCACAGTATTTTTAGGGCTGTGAACTGAGTTTATGGATGCCATTCTTTCAGATTTCATTTAGACAGAATGTGCTATCTTCCATATAATCTTTTTTTATAAGCTAAAATTCTTTTGTCAAAGGAACTGCTGTCATTTCCGCATGGACAAGATCTCAGTATGAATGACTGTATGATATCCAGCATAATATATTACTAGAATTAACATATGATTAGTATTGGGTAATGTGGGACATAATGAATATGTACAATTTATCAAGTTCAGTGTTAGACCACATGCACAGAATACTAGTGATTCCTGCTTTAGGTAACTCTCACCTATGCACTCTGCTAGGTTAGCTCCAGGGCTTACAGTTGTTGTGCTTGAAACAATGTGCATGAGGGTGAGTGCAAAACAAAAAAAAGACACTGTGTTACTTTTCAGCACCAGTGGCATAGTCTATATGCTTCTTGACGAATGAACCAAGAATTTCTAATGTTTTGCTGGAGAAAAATGTGAACTCTATGTGGGCCAAACAGGATTATCTTCTTAATGACAGCATTTTGTATCACTTTTAATAGGATTTATTTTCAGTCGCTTGTAGAGAATGAAAGAAACATCCCAGCACATTTAACAAGATGTTCCCTAAATGAGTTCCTGGGGTTATATGTAATACTGGCATTGTATAGGCACCACTGTGAAACAGGGCTGAATTCAGTGGCAGAATCAAGAATAATCATGGAGGAATTGTTTCAGTCCTTTTGAACATAAGCAAATATTTTGTTTGTGAAAAGAAATCCTCATACAATTTTTGCCTGAGACAAGGCATGGAGAAACACACGCTATAAAATGTGTTCTCTTGTGAGGAGCAGATTGCAGCGTCTGTGGTGGGTGCAGAGGAGCAGCTCTGCCCCAGCAGCAGAGTCAGACTGCCAGCCTCCTGCTGTTGCTACTTCCTTCTCCCCAGAGACAGAAAATAGGATGGGGGAACACAAGTTAAGACACAAAAATTTTATTCTAACTGATTAAATCAATGACACCTAAGAATTGCCCTCTGAATACCCTATAAAGTTGCAATACTTCAGAGCTTTCTGGGTAAGTGGTCTAATGGGAATGCACATGATCAGAAGTCTGAGTACAAGAGAGATGCACCACTGCCTGGCTTCTCCCAAGTGCTCTGTTAATCCACGCAGTAAAGGTGAGGTGGTGGTGCAAAAAGTCTCCACTATCAACATATGAAGCACAATACAGAAAATGTGCAGCATAATAGTAACAGTGTTTCAGATGCCATTTCTCGCTTGCGGCGTACCCACTCATAGGCTGTAGGTTTTGCATAACTTAGGCCAACGTCTTTAAATTGTGTCAAAAAGTAGATGCTACTTAGGAGCTTTGTGCTGGGGATGAGTAGGCTGCATAGTAAAGCAGCCAACCAGATAGCCTGAACTACAAAACCTTGCTCTGAACTATCATGTCCTTTTACATCTCTCTTATGCTTTATGTGCTTTACATTTATGTATTTGTAATGATAAAGGACATAAAGTCCAACATTTAACACAGTATCATATGGTGTAATACTATCACTAGCTAAAATAAATTGAAATTATGTCATTGAAGAAACTATCCCAGCGAACTAAAGCTGAAAGTATTCTGGCATAAGCTCCTTCAGCTGTCTCTGTAATCTGATCTCAAAACACTGCAAATATTGAACCATGTTAATTTGAAAAGGAATATGATCTGCATTACACTTACTTTTCAGCGATTGAATACCTGACAAGTATTCATTTTGAATGGATACATGTAATTGAAAGAGACACCAGTATGAAATACAAGCCTGTAAGAGGAACTAACTCTATGGTTTAAATTACTGTAAGATGTGACCTGCAACTTATTGATGCTGAAATCCCCAGAGGAAGTTTTCTTTCTGAAGCAATCTTAACAACTGTACCACTGAAGTATAGCAATAATCAGGAATGATGCTTTCATAGATTATCTCCTGTTATTTGATAACTAGGCAAAGTGTCAAATTACTTCATGCCTTAATAGGCAGCTACTGAAGAAGTACTGGACGATGAAGAAATATTCAGAGAAGTTACATAAATATTCTGTAGTCCCTGACTATCACACAGTTTTATTCACTGTAAAAACAAAAAGCTTAAGGGGATGATCTTGAGTTACTTTCACAAAAGCTAAAGGAAAATACTGTGAGAGGGCAGGCTACTACCAGAGCTAACTTGCCAGACATTTTGAATATGGCCCAGGATGTCATAGATGATGGTGGTATCAGCTATTTTGCATAAAGAAAAAAATTTTTCAAAGTTGCTAAAAGAAATAATGTTGACACTTCTTTTTCTTATTGAATGAGAAGGAAAGGATGCAACTTGTAGACTGCAAGAGGGAAAATTATTGTTGGAGCTGGTGAAAATGCCACTTTCTCAGTTAAAACAGAACTCCTACTGATAAACAGGGCCCTTTAGCACTGCCTTTCAATTAATCAGGAGAGGATGGGGTAAAACTACGAATGAGAAGAGGAACATTGTTGTAGGGATGTGGGTGACTGATTGAACTCCGACAACCTAGTCAGTGCAAGTCTGCAAATAAGTTCAAAAACTTCACCTTCCCACCAAGTTCAGCTTGTAAGCTAAAAATTACTACTTTTCCCCCGCCATATACTATTTACCTCAATAATAACTTGGTTTAGTGCTTCTCAAAAGAGTCCATACCTAAGTTAAAAATGCTCTGAATTACTAAAATGCATGTTCTCTACTCATATTTGGCTAAACAGAAAGCCCAGCAGCTTTGTCAGTCAAATTATACCAATCAAATTAGACTACTAAAAGACTGAAATTCACTACACCAAGAAAGTATGCTCTTGTACAGCAGATATTATTGTAAAGGAGCCTGAGCGGACTAAAACCATGAATCACACATACTTCATTGCGAAGAGCACAAACTGCCTCTTAGAATGAGTAAGACTCTTTGAGTTGGCTTGAAAGCTAAAAATATTACCTGTATACCAGCCTTTAACCAGAGTGCCAAAAGAGCTCAGACTACTGACTGATATTCAAGGAAAGGTTTGTTTGTTTGTTTGTTTAAATTAAGTTTAAAATTAATTGTAATTAAAACTAATGTTGGGGTTGAACCCAGTGGGCTTACTAGTGACATCGTTTTAAGCTGATCTAGTAAATTTTTGAGAAATAAAATTCTTATACCTTTCCTAATATACTCAAAGCAGCATAGACAATCTTATAATTCCAGTGGCATAGAAGCTTAACTGGCATGAAGTAAGGTCCTGCATCAGAAAATACAGTTCAATTTTAGCAGCAAAGCCCTTTTTGTGGAGTCAGCACAAACAACTGTGAAAGTCTGAATTTGCAACAGAATTGTGGCAAGACAGAGCTGAGTCATTACCTCTTGAAAATATATATTAATGTCAGACTCCCAGTCCTCAGTTCACTTTAGTTCTTCCCTCCTACAAGAACTATTTTAGTTAATGCAGTTCTCTGCTGTGTCTTTTAGCTAAAAAAGAGATCTCAAGAACTATGCGAAAACTCAGAGAGGCAAATGATCAGCCAAATTACCCAAGCCATGGTGTTTGGGGCTGCTGCTGCTCTTGGATGCCAATCATACTTGCATCATCTCCCCATTACCACTGCTGCAGGTGCAGGCACAGAACATCACACCTGCACCAGGAATCCTCTCTATTCACAGGTTTTACGGTTATGGACAGGAGAGGAAATAATATTGTGGTTTGGCAGAACTTCTCATCCTTGAGCTTCTGCTCCAGATCATGTTTGTTACTCCTCGAAAATATTTCCCTCGGTTCCAATGCAGGCAGCCATGTAAGACTGTACCAATGACAGTGCCACTGACAGCAACAAAAAACATGCCCACAGCCTCTGTGGGCTGGATGGCTTTTTAGGAGGCTGAACAGGGCGCTTATACACTCTGTCCTTGGGCAGGACTGGGCAGCAGTCTAAATCCAGCATCATTAAATGGCAGTAGCACTGTTAATAACACAGAATAAGAGAAACAGTGGCAAAACCTGGGAGCTAGTTTGGTTTTAACTGCAGTTGCAAGTTGGTGCTGGATATAGCACAAAGAGAAGAATCTAAAAGAAAGGTATGACAAGGTCTAATGCCATTTACTGTGACAGTGGCATAAAAAATGTAGGACAGAAAACATCTGTGATGTCTCTTGGTGTGTATACTACTAAGGATACCTCTCAAAACCTTGCCAGTAAACAGATATTCGCATTTTCCAGAGTTGTAAGGATGCCTGTAAAAAAATTATCTGTTTCATTGTAGCTGTGGAAATGGTTCATTTTTAATGGCAATATTTTAAATAATGAATCACTTTCAGAGCAGGGAAATAAGCAAAGGCATTTTCCATTTGGTTATTCATTCTCTTTATTTGCAGAGGCCATATAGGAAATCAAATTAAATTAATCTAAAGTGGCTGTCTTTTAATATAGAAAAATATAAACAACACATACAAAATTATTCTCCTTATGGGTTAAGAAGACATATTCCATAGCAGAATAATGCCAGTTCTATATTTCTGCAGCTAACTTACTTCTTTCCCTCCAGATCTTAGCCTGAGAAAAATTAATTTGATTTCCCAGTATGATTTTAAATTAAATATTAAGCAGTTGATTTATCAGAGAATTTAATGTGTTGTTTCCAAACAGTCTCCTTTTGCTTGAAACAAATTTACTGCAGGAACAGAAAAATGTATATTAGTCATCAAAAGCTGTTTATAGATGAGTTTAAAGTGCTATCAACTAAATGATTCTCATGATGTAAACTAAATTCCAGACCAATAAGGCAGAGGAGAATTAGCGGAGAATGTATTAAATAGCCAGAGGTAACTGAAAATGAGGAAAAGTAAAAATTTGCATTTGATTTACAATATAAATCCAACATAAAGGTTTATATTTTCTAGCTTAATATGATCTGAAGCTAACTTTTGAAACTGAGGCAAAAAATGAAAAAATGGCTGCTTATTTTAGATATGTATTTCATGGGAGCAAAGCCAGGTCCTGAATATGTCAGGTTTTTAAACTTGGAAATAATCCTGACTTCAAATGTTACTGCATCAGTGCAGCCTCCTAGAGTGAAGACGGAAAGCTGCTTTTGTTGTGGGTTGGTTTTTTTTCTGATAGGTGGGACCGCTAAGCTGCATCTGGTCTGAGTGTGGGTGTTCTCTGCACTGTACCTCAGGGTTCCTCAGCCTTGAGGGATCTGCCCAGCTGCTCAGTAGTTTCCTCATAGCCACTGCATCCAGGTCTATCCCTCCGGCACAAGATAGACAGCAAGAATTTTCTGAGGCTTAACACCCACCAGCATTCTACCAGGGGAGCCTCATGGCTTCCTTTCAGAGCAGCCATTGCCTCTAAAACTAGTCTAACAGTTACCATGCTTGCTCAGGGAGAAGGCTCAAGTTTTAGGTTGTCTTCAGTCTCAGTGATTCTACTCCCTACACTGACCAAAGCCAAACTTGGAGGAAACTCCTCATTCGTCTTGCCCTTTATCAATTTCACACTCAGCCAGGACAGGAGAGAAAGCAACATCCTCTGCCCACCTCGCACACCTCTGACAGACACTGCCAAGGGCAGGATTTGGAGCCAGGATTCCTCCTGCTGCTGCTGTAATCCTGCGTTTAGTACTGGAATGAACTCTGCTACCACTCGGCCTTAAGCTTCATCTGAACCCGCCTGATGGAGAGGGCCTGGGAAAGGACATGGACAGCTTGCCTGGGAGTCTTGACTGGGTAAGGGCATGAGACAAAGAGTGAATTTTTCAGTCTGGGCAGCAGGGTTGTAATTTGAAATTTGTACATGGGTATGCAAAATATTAGCATCACTGTTTGTTTTTTTTTTTAATCATTATAAAAACATTAAAATGTAGGTGTTGATAGATCTACTATTGCCCAAAGAGCCAGGCATGGCTCTGAGGGCTGCATGATTGGGATGAAATACTTCAGTTCCACTCAAGTGCCATGTCAGGTGCCCATGGGCTTTGTGGGTCTGCACATTAGCACCTTCACGAGTCACATGGAAATGCCTGGGCAAGTTTTGTGGGCATGGGTTCAGCAGGGACCTGAACCTAGCTCTATACCCTAAATTAACATTCCCCAAAGTGCACATTCCTCTGCTTAAATTCTGTATTTAGCAGCCACTTGCTAAAACACCAGGATTCAAGGATTTTGGCTACTGTCTTTTGTACTGAGCAAACCTTACATTACCTGTATAGTACTGCTATAAATTTACAGCTTGCAGAGCTTGTTGAAATCCTTTGGGATAAAAGGTCCTCTGTAAATGCAGGTATTTTGTCAGTACGCAAGGGAAAATATATTGAAGTACAAAGTAAATACCTACAGGGTGCTAAGCAAAGGTTAACTATCATTGCCAGTCAAACAGAGACAGTGACAAATGGCCTGAAGGAGGCAGATATTCGAAGGGCAACAGCAGATGCTTTAAAGTTGGCTGAAGTATTGAAAACAGATGCTTGAGCCCTTTAGTTAGATCGGGTCTTTCTTAGGTGTGGGAATGATGCCACCAAGAGGGTGATATGTTTTTTTCTCCCTTGGAATTCTTGCAGCCAAATGATACCAAATGTTTACAAATAATGGCAGAGGATGAGGAGCTGAAGGCCTATATATTAAAGGTCTCCAGGACTAGGTGAGTGTTTGCTAGCAGAGATAAAGCTGAGAACAAGGAGAATTTTGTAGACTGTGAAACCTAAATGGTCCTTTGAAGTTTTGCCATCTAATGTCTCTATTCAAAAATGCATTGGCTGTAAGTAAATTACATAAAGATCCAGCATTTAGTATTGTGACAACGCTTTCTTGTGGAGGGCAGACCTCTCTCATCAACTAAAGGCTTTGCCAGATTTGCAATTATATTTAATGAACCAGAAAATAATATACAGCCAGGTTAATATTCTTCCAAAAACTTCTATTATAGGCCACAGCTAGGGGAAAGGACACTCTATTGGTGACATGTGGTAGGAGGTCAATTACTGTGCAAAATCATTTTACCAGGTAATATTTAGTGCTCAAAACTTCATCTGGCTTGCACTAATTGGAAGGCAGCCTGTATGTGAAATGCCCTCGGAAATGCAGGTTTGCTTGCAGTGGGTTTCTACCTTGCAAATGTTACCTTTTCCATTTTTTTTCATTTCCAAGCTAAGAAACGGTGATTGCTTTGCCCTTTTAGTTATAATAGTGTGCTGGCAAACCCCAACAACGCCCTCCCTAGGGACTAAGTTGCTTTAATGGAGCAATTTAATTAAGATTTCCCCCCATTCCTCGTTTTTGCAAGCTGGTGCATTTCTAGACTTAGTGCTGAGATATTATAGAAAAATAGTTTCACCAGAAATGGTGACTTGATTAGACATGTGAAATATTAAATGTTTCAGGACATATTGTTCTAATGAGATCAGAAAATAATTCTGCTGTTAAAAATGATAAAAGTAGGGTATGGTAAACATAGGGATCAGATAAGCACCAAGATCTAAGATGAATATCTAATCTTACCTTCTTAGTTTCTTTTGTTCACTGGGCACTGCACGGCAGTGATAGCAATAAGGGGCCAAGTCCTGGGATCCTTTCTTTAATTTCGACTGTTTTTATACGGTTTTGCTACTGCAGAACAACTCACTCAAACAGAGCTCCAGCATTAAACGACTACATTTCTAACTCTCCCTGTAAATACTTGAACCCAGCAAGGGACTTTGGTAGCTGTTTCATCAGCCCTTCTGAGGACCTATACAAAGCTGATCTTTCAGCTCTATAAATTCTTTTTTTCCTGGATGAGATTAAGCAATAGCATCAAATAAAAGAGTTCTTCTAGCCTTCCAGGCTTCATAGTCTTTGCCTGAATTTCTTTCAAGTGCTGCTCTTGACTTCTCAAAATCTTGATCAATTTTCCACACCCAGCCAGAAATTGTTCACAATATTCTGATCCCAGTCACATCTGTACCAAATGTGCAAGTGAGACAGTCTCTTTACTCCTCTTCCACATGGCTTTGTTTAAATATTGAAGGATTTCATTTAGCGCCTTCAGCCACACTTGTGCTCTGGGAACTGGAGTCTGGTTGATTACCAGGACAGTAAGTCATCATCAGAGTGATTGCTCATTAGTACAGAGCTCCTGATCCTTAAGTAGGAGCTAATAAACTGTACAGAAATACGTATTGTTTGCTTGCACCTGCTCAAAAATACAATCCAAATTCAGTGAACTGTCAGCCTCATTGTTTACTGCTCCTTCAATCCCTGTACAGTTTCCCAGTAATGATATTTTTTTTTCTTCCATGTCACTGCTTAAAAAAAATTAAATCATCCGAGGCCAAGAATAAATCCTTGAAGGCTCTGGTAAGGTTTTTTTCCCTATTTGAAGAGGATTCAGAGTCTACAGTTTCCCACTGTCAGTTCAGTCTCAGTCACTTTAATCAGTTATTTTTGTATCTTGTTTCTTAAGCAGAAGCTTCTACAAGTCTAGGTCGAATGATGTACCAAAGTGCAAGTATGTTACACCTCCAATACAGCTTTTAACAATCACATTTGTAATTTAGTCAGGAATATTGAAGTATAGGTCAGTTCAACCTTTTCTTCATTGAGAATAATCATTAATTAATCTTATCATGAATTCCATAATTGGCACTAATTATTGCCTACATTTTTCTATCTATTCCTTTATCTACTGATACCAGGCTAATCAGTTTGCAACCTGAGCAAACAGAAGTATTCACCCAGCATAAACTCTTTTTGCAGATTGTGGATGGAGATTATCAGCAATGATTTTAGAGATTATCAGGTAGGCTACAACCTAGTACAGACACCTCTTGGTAAACAGCTATAATCACTATCATGCCAAATTCCTCCATGCTTGCTTTCCTTTTGGTTTTCAGCCTTCCTCAGGAGAGGATGTTCTGCTCTAGATCTTGAAAGAACAGGAGAGCCTACCAGGACAGGAGCTCAGCAGAGTGACTCTGTGCCCACTGTCACTTATCAACGAGCTCTTATTTTGCTCAGTTGTAGGCTTTCTTGGTTGCCCTCTGGGTAGGCACCTTCTGCCTGTTAATTTGACGCACTCTCTAATCACATGTTGACACTCCTCTGAATCAACAAGCATGAAACTGTTGCCTCATCTTTAGGCATCCCAATGACTAAATTACGGTCATCTCTGTGATCATTTTTGTTCTCAACTTGATATTATTGGAGTCAAGGGTAAAGAGTCATTGACTTTGCTGGCAGTGTGCTTAGATGATAGTCTAATTGTATATTTGATTGTATAACCTCAATTGTATATTGATTTCACTAAGATCATAGAATGACAGAATATGCTGAGTTGGAAGGGACCCATCAGGATCACCGAGTCCAATTCCTAGTATTGGAGGACCTACAACAACTAATGAGTTGTTGTTAGCCTATGAGGGGTAAATATTCAAATAGTTGTTCTGTATTTTTTCCTAAATAATGCTATTCTATTTCTAAAGAAAAGCTGTAAATTATTCTAAATAGAGTTGAGATATTATTAATCTTTCATCTCATGTGTCAGTAAAGTGTTGGATGCCCATATTTTCTAGCAAAATGAAAGTATAATTTAATAACTACACTTAAAATTGTACTTAATTTTGGTGTGTTGGGGATCTCAAGATTAAATTCAGTGGGGCCAATTCAATTAGATATACTGCAGACCTCGATGAAGATGCCAGCTTCTGAAGAACATAGTTATTAATCACTGTGAGCCACATCATGTCCTCTGAGTTAGCTAAATACACAGACAGAGCTGGACTTAAACTGATATCCTTGAGGACAAGACCTTCGACTCTTTTAATGATAAGGCAATGATAACAGTGCCATCAGTGAGAAATGAGTTAAGATAAGCTTGACTATCCAAACCTGGAAAGGAACACTGTAAAGATTTTGTGTCTAAGGGTATTTAACTAGAAAATAAATCCTAAAGATCTCAAGTCATAAAGCTGGCATCCACCAAAATGTGGCTGGATCATAAAGATAGTTGTACTAACAACAGTAAGGAAAAAATGTAACTCCTGCAGTCATATCTGACCAATGGTTTCTGCTTTGGCAATCTTATCAGAAAGGACTCTCAGAAATAAGAAGTTTAGACTTTTTCACTGTATTTGTACAGTGAATATACAATGTATAGCAAACATGGGACGTGAAGAGCTCTTCACTTTGGAAAGAGAAGATCTGCCATCTAGAGTTTTAAGATCAATTTTTAATGAAAGAGTGAAATAAGTTAACTTTTGGATGCTGTATAGAAAATTTAGATTTTCTAAAAAAAACCACTGAAGCAAAAACAAGCACCTCAGATCTCTCTGATCTATTTTTATTTTAGGACATGAATGAAGGGTCAAATCTGCTTCACAAGTTATTTTTCAAAAGAAGCCCTAATCCATGATCTTAAATTCACATTCTATCTCTTACCTAACCAGGACATGTGCTCCAAAACATTGTATTCCAATTTTATTCCAACTTGTATTTTGTGAAGAGGAAAAGGTATTTCAATTTCAGCTTCTGCCCGATATATTTTACAAAATAAAGTATTGAGGAAATTGATTTTGTTAAGGACAAAGCAGCTTTTAAGAATAATTTTGAGGCACACATATGCAGATCAGCCAAGCTGACCCATGCTGTCCACTTGGATCTGAACTGAAATTAAAATATTCTGTTAAACTTGGTCATCTGCACTAAACCTGCTAATTATTATTAGCTCTATTATATACTGCAGTGTTAGTATCAGTATTTCATAACTAGCCTTACAGGGTAAAATATACAATCATTTCTCCTTCCTCCATACTTGCACAGCAGTCAACTGCCTAGGGCACTTACAGGAATTTATATCTTGTAGTGCCAAGCTAATTTTTATTCCCCGATCAATGGAGAGAGGACAGCAGCATATCTGTGTTACTATTTACTTCAGATCTCCTTTTCCATATATGTATCAGTCCTGCAAACATTTATGTAGATAATTAATTGCTCACAGGTAAACAATTGTTTATCTCACTGAGGCTCAGACTACTAATGTTTTTACTTACTACTTTTACATTTTCAGTACTCTAAATTCAATTTATGAAATCTCTTCAGAATTTTCCACTGTTTCTAGAGGCTTGCTTTGCTGAGTGCTTATTATTAGCAGGATAGAGAAAAAAAAGTGTTATGCAAACTTTCTTCCTTTTTTCGTGGTATGTTTTGGCTTTATTCATTGGCCACCAAACTACAGAGAAGCTCTTACTGGCTTAAATAGATACTAGATCAAGCCCTGAGAAATCATTCAGGATTTCTGCTTCTATGATCAGACATTCACTCACATGAGAAAAACTGCTTCCCCTTTCTTGCCATTTTTTTTTGTTGCAATTCATTCCCCATAGTCTACTTGTATTCAAATAACCTTTCTTTCAACTCCAATAACACAAGTCATTTATTCCCAAGTCATTATTTCAGTTCTTTTCAAAATTGGCAGCTCCTATCCTGATATAAAATTGAATTGCACTATGAATTCCTCCCAGGAGGAAGAGCCCCAGGCACTGGCACAGGTTGGGGGCTGAGTGGCTGGAAAGCTGCTTTGCAGGAAAGACCCTTTGGATCCTGGTGGACCCCAAAGTGAACATGGGCCAGCAGTAAACTCCTGTGGCAAAGGAGCCAGCAGCATCCAGAGCTGCTCTAGGAGCAGCCTTGTCAGCAGGATGAGGGAAGTGACCCTTCCTGCCTACCCAGCACTGCTGAGATGTATCTGGCATACTGGGTCCAGCACTGGACTCCCCAGGACAAGAGACAGGGATATACTGGAGACAGTTCAACAAAGTGCCATAAAGACAAATAAGGGCATGGATCTCATGACATATGAGAAGAGGCTCAGAGAGCTGAGACTGCTCAAGGAAGGCTCTTATCAGTGTGTACAAATGCCTGATCGGGGGAGCAAAGAAGTCAGTCAGATACTTCTCAGTGACAGGATGAGGGGCAATGGGCACAAGCTGAAAATCAGGAAATACTACTTTAAAACGTGAAAAAACTTCTTTATTGTAAAGGTTGTCAAACAGAGAACAAGCTGCCCAAACAGGTTGTGGACCCCCCATCCCTGGAAGCACTCACAACCTGGCTAAGTGTGGCCCTGAGCAACCTCCTTTAGCTGACACTCCTTGGAGATGTTTGCACTAGATGATCTCCAGAAGTCCCTTCAAACCTCAGGTTTTCCATGATTCATTTTAATAGGAAAATACTGTATGGAGAAGGTATTGGAACGTGGTTCTTAAATCCCTGAATCAAATTCTGTGCATGCATATTACTGAGAATATCTGCTATCAGAACTGTCAGCAATGATGAGTTGTTACTGGTTATAGATTATATCTGTAAGATTCTGCCCTTCATAAATTCAAGAAATTGGCTTTTAACAAGACCATGCTTTCAGTTAAGGGTTGTGGTTGTTCCTTAACAGAGCTTAGTACAAGACTGCATTCAATATACACTTCACTGCTTAGACAGGTTTGATGGAAGGAGGAAATCAATAATTTAAGTTCTTTTAAAAATATGCATAAGTACATCACAGAGAATAGAAAAACTTTGGGAGAAAGGTGGTATTATTATTTAATGCCTTGTTGATGAAGTTTATTTTGGTAAGCTCTTGACAGCACAAGGTAACATATCATCTTTGTGTTGACACAAACACTATCAAAATGTGAAAGGATGCACAGCAGAAAAAGATCTGCATCTAAAATAGATTTTTGAGAGAGAAAATTATTTGTCCCTTCTCAATAGTTTGAATTTTTTTTAGAATGCTGCCAACAACTTTTAACAAAATTAAAAAGCATTTTTGTTACTCTATATCACTCTTTTCAGGTTTGCTTAAAACTCTCAATTTCTTTCTTCCTTACATTTAATACTGAAAAATATTTGCTGGCATTTGTAATGGGGATGAACGTCTTTATATTTCTATTGCTTTTGCAGTATAGTAGCTTTCATTACTCACTGCACAGTGTACACTGTGCTATTCATTTCTACATTGGAGACCAAGGCTTTTTCTTATTTTTCCTCTATGCCCTTTGGTTTGCGATGACAGTGATTCTTAGAGCTCCAGAGGGCAGTGTTGAGCTGAAAGCATCGCTTCTCTGGGCTCTGCCTGACTACTTTTGGGGAACCAGGAGGCTGCATGTTGTTTACTCACATGCAGACTTGCTTGAGTGGCTTAAGTCTTAATTCACAATTGCCTTGGATATACACACTTCATGGCTGGGGTCCTTGCAACAAACAAATTAATGTGTGCAAGTAATACGATCCTCAAGGTTTTTCAAATACTGGTAGATGGAATAAATTAAAAAAAAAAAAGCAAAAATCTCAGTCATCTTAAATAATGCTATGCAAGATTCACCAAGTAGGTTCAATGGACCGGAATATTAATTTTCCTCCCTGTGTCACACTGGGGGCAAAGGAAGAAAGAAGTCATCCCCATGAGGTTGACAAGTTCGCCTTCTCCCTCAGGAGTTCTGCAAAGGAGTAGCAGTTTTCAGTTCCAATTACGGCCGCTCAGGAGCACATTGTGGGAGAGGAAGAGGCTGTAGAGAAAGCATCACATCACACAGCTCCTTCAAGTACGGTCTCCCACACCTTCCCTCTGCCTTGTCCTGCCCTCGAATTGCTACCAGAATTGCTACAGGCCTGGAAAAAACCAGCCATGACCAGGTCCAATGGCCACTGTCCCCAAGACTCCTTAAGATCTTTCAGACTCCATTCTCATGTTTTTAAGCAAGTTTCACAATTCCCCCTAAACCATGAACACTTCAGCTGTGTCTAATGATTGTGTAATGCACAGAATGGCTATTAAAAAATGGTGCGTTCCAGCAGCCTTTCAAATGACCATACTCTCCCACCAAGAGTCATGTGACTACCTGTTCATGCATTTCTTCTACTCCTTGCCCCAAGACCCCTGTGGCTCTTGTAGTCTGTCCATATTACCTTTCTTTCCCAGGCATCCACACTGCTCCCAGATACCCTGCCTCTGACACTATGGTTTCTGTCATCTGTATGATCTCTTTCAGACTGAAATCCAATGTCCATCTCCTTCCTTCTGCTGCAGTTGCTCCCTTTGCCCACCCTGCAGTGACCATTCTTTCTTTGGTCCTCAAAGACAACTGTTGCTGCTCAGAATGCTACTTGGGTCAGAGGCATGAGCAAGGACAACAAAGGTATGAGCAACCTGACCCATCACCCAGTTGGCTATGGACATGCCTGTGCTACCACAGCTCCCAAGTACAGAAGGACTTGCTCACCCCCTCAGACTGTAGAAATCACCTTGTGAGCTGTATATGGCTTACAGTCATAACTTGAACTGTTTGGATGCAAGCCTGTGTTCAGGAGGATACTTGCAAGAGCTGGCATGACACCTTTTTTAAACACGCCTCTCAGGCAGCAGCAATGGGACAGCGATAACCCCCATGGCATGGCTTGAAAAGACCAGACGTGTCATGTTTGGATTCTCTACTAGATGATACGTGAAGGAAGGTACTATGGGATGGTCACTGGGAGCTGAAGCAAGGACCTGTGACAGGGGGCATGGAGCATTTTGCACTTTAGGCTGCTCATGTGCCTCCTCACTACTGAAAAATGACATAGATTAAAGACCAGATGCTGCAAATCTTAATAGATTTAAGCAGTACTGACAGAAAAAATCGAAGTTTTCACATGGGAATGAACTCTTCCTTACTACAATGATACACTTGGGAGCAAGCATGGGGCCATCAAACAAAGCTAGCTCAGGACATGGATTAGTTTTTTCTGAATTTTTGTTGAATATCGTGATTGAATTCTTCAGTTGTTGTCACCCAAGAACACATTGTCTTTTAAGGCTGTAGCAACTGGAAAACAAGAAAGGAAAAAAAATTACAAACACTGGGCCAATACCTGTGAAGATCAAGTGCTGAGAGGACATTTACCATAGAAATACCTGAACTGTACATCCAGTAGCAAAATACTACAAGTCTTCATGCTGGGTTCTGGCAGAAGTCACTGCCCTAAGAAACTACTAAATGCCATGTGGATTTTGAGGATCTACTAGAAGGCACCCACACAGGTGACATGGATGCTCCACAGGTATCCACCATAGCCTCGTTGACAGGAACTGCTATTGACAAACTGTTTGGAAGTGCTCAAAAGCGAAGTAGGTTTTCAGTATGGTCATGAGACTAGGAAATACATCACTCTTTAAACTGCCCATACAGCACAGGCAGGCTTTGCTATTAGCTCTGTTGATAAACATATCCCCAGATTTGTGACTTGAAGACAGTCATGTGCCATGCCAAGAAAAGGGAGTAAAAAAGAAAAAGTTGTTATCTGTTTGGGTAGAGGTTTAAATTCATCTACCAGCTCTCCTGCCCAGTGAAAAAATTAGTCTTCTCTTTTCTTTACAGTCAGTCTTGGGAGTGAGGCAGTGCTCATGTAGTGAGACCTGAAAATACAGTGCAAGGGTGTTCACCATCAAGCCTCAGTCTCTAATTTAGATGCCTATATTGAAAGCCTCCAGAATGCATAGAAATTATTTCCAAATGCATCAATCAAATCATCAGCCTGTTTGTTAAAGCTCCACTGACACTCAAGGGAAGCTAAGATGCTCATGCAGACCCCTAAGGAACAGTGCTGCTATTCCCACCCATGTTCTGCAGGTTTTGGTTCTAACATTATATTGGTATGATTGGATTTCAAATATTAAGGTGTTAAAATGACATTGCTGAAATTCACCTAACTAATTACAACATTGCTGCCTGACAGAAGTAAATTTCAAAAAAAAAAATCAGGTATCAATACTTGTTTTTATTTATAATATTTTGTGTAACCCAGATATAGAATTGCCCAGACAACTGTGACTTAATCATGCGTAACTGCCAGCTTGCATTTTTGCAGGCACATCTACCCTGACAAAGGCTTTTAATATTTAAAATCATGCAGATTATCTATTCAGCCCTCAGAAAACTCATTGTGATTAATTCAGTATCTCAGTTTCAGGCACTTCAAGGCTGACACCTTTCTTCAGGCTACAGAGAGACTTTATTAATTGTACTAAAAATCCTGTGCAAATATTTTTAAAATATTATTTAGTACTCAGTAAAATTTTTAATTTGAGTATGTTATCATCTATCAATGTTGTCATGAATCTCTAGATCTCAGAGGTGATTTTTTACCCTTCTTTTAAAACACATTTTTATTCTAAGAGCCTCTGTTTATGCACATTTATCAGTCATGTCTACTCAGAAATGCTTGTATCATATCTGAGGTCAGGAATTCAGCTGCATTTAAATTATATGCCAGATGGATGGGCAATGCATACATTTCAGTTCTTTGACAACTTAATGAACATATCTCTTGGCAAGATGAGGTTATTTGAACGTCCCAAATCATCTGTCACATTTGTCTCCAAACTTTCAGGCTGCAGTCTACTGTCAGCACTGAAAGCTGACCACCACACTCTCATCAACTTTTTTCTGAAAAAACTCTAACAATTATTTGCTTGCCTAGAGCAGTTGTGGGCATCTTACCATGGCCATGTCAATTAAAGGGGGTAAATCCTGATTTATAATGACTTTCGGAAATCTAGAAACATTACATAATTAAGTCTCTCATCCTTCAATTAAGTTATATCATCTGACATTTAATTCAGCTGGCAAACTGTGCAGAAAAAAAGTGTTCAACGCACATTTTTAAGCTGACCACTAATCTGGTTACCTTTTTTTTTTGGAAGACTATCTGGAAATACTGTTGGCCCTAATCTTAAAGGGTGGTCAGGAAACAGAACTTCAAAGAATATTTTCAGTTTCTCAGGAGGGAAAAGTCAGAGACATAGAAGTTGAAATTTCCTGCAGAAGAACAAGACTTGGCAAAACAAGTTAAATAGAACATTTCTGATCAATTTGAGCACCCATACACCAACTACATTAATATAATATACACTTATGGGTGTTGCATTCCCTTGAAAGTTGATTCACTAGTGTCTTAAACTGGGAACCCAAAATGTCCTTGAGTTGCTTAAAACTAGTGGATAGCTGAAAAGTTGGCACGTACAAATCATGCAGGGTCACCTATGCAGTGATTTTAGTGGCAAAGCAGCAATGAGAACCTGGAAGCTACTGGCTTTCATCCTAATGATCACTTCACCAGACCAAGATACCACCATTAAGGGAGACAATGATAATAAAACACTGCAGTGCTCTCAAATTGCACAAAACCTGCACTTTCACTTTCTGAAAAGCTATCATTCAGTCTGAAAGTTATCAAAATTGCTGGGCCAACATGCTCTAAATACATAGTGTCATGAAGAACGTGTTTGTCACGTGTTTGTCTTAGTAGAGTAACATATACAAAAAAAGTAAGAAAAAGAATATGGAAGTAGAACAGAAAATCCCATTAAAATGTTAAGAAGGAAAGAATGGTAAATAATGGATACTATTCAGTCATTGTTCAAGTTCCTCTGGAACTTAGATGTAATACTGGCTACAAGACTTTGAGAGCACTGAGACAACAGTTCGTAGAATCATAGAACAGTTGGAGCTGGAAGGGATCTTTTAAAGATCATCTAGTCCAACCCTCTGGCCATGGAGAGGACAGTTGTCCAGATCTCACCAGTGCTGGAATCCCTTGGTATTGCTTCCTTTTGCCATGGGTTAGCACAATGTCATTGCAGCAGAACCTCTAGTAGACAAACGCGACCTGTTCCTGTCTGGACAATCCACACTGCTGGCTCTTGCCATCCTCCTGAAAGACAGTTGCTCATTGCTTCTTTGTCCCTTCCTTTCCCTGATGGATATAATTCCTCTTTCTTGTTATTATCCTCCTTTCCTTCTTTCTCAGAATCCTCCACCTCCTGGAATCTAGAATGCACATCTTCCCACTTTACACCAAGCACATTCATCCAAATTTGGTCTTTCTCCCAGCTTACCTTTAAGCTATCCTCACTTCCCATCACCCTTTACAATAACTAGTCCTGACTCTCAACCACTCCTTTATGGTTTCCTCACATTCTTCTGTCCTCTGTCTCCTCATATAACAATTCTGGCATTATGCAGCCTCTTCTTTAATTAGTAAAGAAAAAAAAAAGGGGGAGAATCATCTGTATCCCCCTTATTTTGTCAACTGGTCTGCTGTTTTGTTCTACCTCTCCCTCTCCCTTTCGAGCTCACAGACTGCAATCACTACCTGAAGCCAACGTCTTTGGCTTTCACAAGTTGTTTTCACTGAACCTTACTTTCAACATGACCTCTAATGACCTCTTTCTAACTAATGCTGTGAATCAGTAGTCATTTTCTGTTCTTCCCTCAGCTTCGATGTGACTTCATTCTGCTGTTCTTGGCTTATCATCTTTTTCTCCTTATCAAGAGATTCCAATCTGCTCATGTCGACAGGCTACCACTGACAATTATCACTGGCAATTACATTTTCAGGGAACAGCCTTTGTACTTTCTCCCAAGCTGCTCTTCTCTTCTGAGAATCCACCCCTTTGTTATTTTTTAAATATTTTAAAACTTCAGTTTTCAATCATCTCTCTTGCTCTTGAAAGACAAAAAAA
>VWZG01006878.1:121473-154639 GCA_013396735.1 Grallaria varia
AAAAAAAAAAAAAAAAAAAAAAAAAAATATCTAGAATATGCTGGGGCCTCCTTGCTCATCGTATTTACCAGCATTGTCTCAACATGAACTTAACAGCACTGTGTCATAATGTTCTTGGAATCTTGGAATCCCCACCCACCTTGTGTTATCTTTTAATTATTTACTTTCAGACAGAGGCTGCGTTTTCACAGAACTTAATACAATGGGGTAATTCTCTGTAAGAGGCTATCAAGCACCACAGTTATATAAATGCAAATTACAACAGTAGTTTAGTTTTTGATGCTGTAAGATCATAGTATGAAGACCTTAATACAAAGAAAACAGAACTAGGCAGCTTAAGAATGTGAACAAAAAGTCATTTCTCAGACATGCTGGCCATGCATGAGTGTAATGTATCCACCAATTGTATGGCATACATCTGTTGTCTTTAGAAATTAAGGTTTATACAGAGAATCCTGCTTTCACTGAAAGCAATAGGCATTTTATTACTAATTTTGGTATGGTCAAAGCTTTTCCATCTGAATCTTACCATACACATTTTTTCAATATTTGCAAAGATGCAGTCAAGTAGAATATATATAACAATAACATTTTGTAGTTATAATCATTGACTAGAAATTATCTTGACAGCTTTGTTTCTAATTCTGTATTAGATCTAAATGCTAAGTTTGACAATATACAGGTACCAAAGCCAATGTTTAATGGATCACATATGTGACTTAAGAAAACATTGCCTTTTTTTTTTTTTTTTTTTGTGATAGCTAGTTTTACACAGCCTTTTCTGAAATCTAAATGAATAAATTATTTATCAGCCAGCACTTGTCCTTAAATGGCATAACTTAGATGTCAATACCACCAAAAGCATCCACATTTGCCAAACCTGTCTTGCATGAAATGGAATGAGAGTATTTGCACAAGGAAATTGTCAAAGCAGGAAATTAACCCTTTCAGAGCTTTAATATAATCAAATATTGCAATAATTGTTATCATGTCAAGTATTTATTTAACTAATGCCAAAGGATTATAATATTCCCAGGAAAACTCTGTTTGCCAGTTAGGCTGGTGATCTTCCTGGTTGGGAGGAGGCAATGGGCTTTTCTGTGACACTGCGTTTAAGTTAGTATGAAGCAAATTTAATATGAAATTTTAATGCAAAAGATACAAAACTGACTTGTTTTCTCCAGTACAAAAAGATAAAACAAATCTCAGCTTTTCTGACAATGTGCCTATTAGAGGAAGGTCATCTCTATGGAAGAGCCTACACAAACAATGGTGTCTGTCTTTCTAGGGGTGTACATTGGAAAGAAAATGCTGACAGGAGGATGCCATTTGATGTGCCCTGTGTGCAAGTATGCTAACTATGCCGAAATACAAGAGTATCTGAGAGAGGGGGTAAAACTCTGAGGGGCTTCCACATCTCTCTCCAACCTTATAAAATTCCTCACACCAAGATTGGACTGAAAAGGATTTGCTCAACATACAAGTTCCCTTTACATGCACTTCTTTCCACTTATTAAGAACAGAAACTACTCACGGGAAACACTGAAAGAAAAACAAATTTCAAAAATTTGACTGTTACCAAATATTCCATCTAGACCAAATCCCTAGGCTGATGAGCTTAGTGAATATTACTACCACACAAGGTGCTTGATGCAGGAACCACCTATAATGTGCACTGCTTCCCATCCACTCCTGTGTAAAAAAGTGGGGAATAAAGACTCAGCTGCAGCATTAAACCCCACTGTACTGCAGATACCATTATTGCTACTCAGCAACTTAGAAGGTTTACAAATGAGTCCAAAAGATAATTTACAACTATTAACATAGGAAGCTATTACTAAATGTCCCTCACCTTCCTTGAACCTGATTTTATATTCACTTATCATACTTGAGTGTGATACCCCATGCCCTTCACCGGTGTTTGAGCTGTCTCTACTTGGTATTAAATATACTACACTATTTTGGAGAGTCTGAAAAATATATCTATGTGCATACAGATTCCCTCTCAAAACCCATCAAAAGACTACTTTTGCACATACACTATGACAGAGATTACACTTAAAGTCCTGCTATGCCATGCTCTCACTGGGAAATAGTCAAGTTAAAAACATAAACACTGATATAAATTACCAAGATCTTGTAGTCTTTATTGAGACGTTTCCACCAAAGAGAGGGAAAATTCTACTAGTGCAGGGATTGCAGGAATCAAGCCAAAGTTCAAGGATTACATATGGAATGGTAAGCTACTTTCTCTTTTCCATTTTTTTTTGCTTTGTGCCCATCTTGCTAGGGCTATGACTGAATATTAATCAAAATCCTATAGAACTGTACTCATTTCTCTGTGTGTTTACTTTTCATTTACATAATCGTCTGACAAAAGGAGCATTTTTCCTTTGTGGTAGATATCTTATGATGTAATTTAAGGCTGCAGTTACTGAAATATCCTCTTCTACTATCGATTCTATTGCCCAGTCATTACCATAAATTATTATACAAGAGCTAAATATACATTTCCAATCTCATGATGTCCAAACAGTCCTGCAGTCAGAGAAATCAAATGTTCCCTGTGGTTTGTCCTAAGAGTCTGCATTTAGTGTTCTGGAACAAATAGGAGAAATTTCAAAGCTCAAGGGCCTTCACAGAAAAATCAGAAAACATAATTGTAGAGTGCCTTAATTTGGAAAATAGGATTTGTGTGTTTGTAACACAGGAAATGCTTATGGAAACGAGAAAGCACAAACACTGATATATATCTCCATAATAAGTGCAAAGCTACAAATACATTTTACTATTAGATATGCATTTTAAAGAATATATAAACTTGATTAAGCATAAAATCAAATGCCCAGCTGGTAAGGGGTGGGATGGAATAGAGCAGCAGAGCTGGCATGCATTTAAAAAACAAAATCCAAACCAAAATCAAGAATAAAACTCATCTCAGTCACATCTGAGGGCATAAAATCCCAATCATCTTACAAAAAACATTTATCTCTGGCCTCTGTTACTTCTGTTACTTCTGTTCTGAGAAGACAAGCACCTGTCACTTGTCCGTACCCTACGAATTCTGTCTAGGCGTTTCTTATCTCTGCTCACTGCTGAATTGCACCCATTAGTACTCAGAATAGGTACAGCAAAAATCCTACTTAAATTCAACATAGAGAGGGTTGCAGGCCTGTGGTGGGCCAGTTCCACAGCAGTGGGTTTCACTATGGGACAACAGCAGGATTCTAACTGGCTCATGAACAGGGACAAAAACTTGGTTGCATCCTTCAACCTTCTGCGAGTAGCCATCGGGTATTTCTGCCACCCTTTTATACAATCTCAAGAACCTGATCTACCAACATCATTATAGTGCAAAACTTTCCAGTTTTAGCAATATCTTCAATTTGCATAAGGATATTAAGGAGACCTGAGCTTGACGGTTACAGAATGAAAACAAAAGGGCTCAGGAAACATTGTAGTTAACGGTGGCATGAGAATTGTATCTCTCCTGCGTAAACACACTGGCAAAGAGTAGACAAGCTAATAGAATATAACCCTGCAGAAAATGCCATGCATACATGAAAACCTTCTTCCTTCCAAAGATAACCTTAACAGAGGTATTTCTGGGGGTATTTTTCTATTCTTTTTTTTTCCCCTCCAACATACTTCTTTTTCAGAGTTTGCCTCTTCGTTCCTAAAACTGAAACTTTAACATTCCATGGAAATAAGATGAAGAATGAACTGGAAACATTTGACTACAACAATATCACATATTGGTGGCATAATAAGTGAAATTCAAATTAATCATTTCATACTTGGAGTTTTTAACTCTACATTAGAACAAAACTTGCCTTATCCAACCAATGAAAGGATGAAAAAATAAACACCTTTAACCAGACGGATCTTTAACAAAGGTGATGTAGACTTCTCATGAATTAGAACAGGGTAGTTTTGAATAAACTCTGGAGACAGTAATTTGACTAACATTTGGAGAAGTTCTGCTGTGCCTAACACAGAATTTGTTGAAGATTATATCAGATAAATTCTATGTTTATATCTCTCATGCTTATTAAGTACAAAGCATAGTACAAAACCTGTGATACAAAGAACTCTCTCATTGGACTGCATCAGCCAAATCACTGTCTAAAGATATTGTTCTTTAAGTACATAAAATCACAAAGTACTAAAAATGCAAGTAATTATTTTGTTATCTAAATTTTGTGAATCATATAGATGACTGTAATTATTTCATTTCAAATGTCTGAAGATTGTTGTTGCTTATTTCCTTTTTAGAATACTAAAAGATCTAACTTATTTACTGTGAGACTCCTTTGATCATCATATACTTATGTAACTACACAGTTCAGTCAAACAAAAACACCACAAAAACTCTTCACTACTTATAATGAGCAATTTTTAAAGTTCACCCTTCTGTTTTGCACACTGGCTAGTTAAAGGTTTTATCCATTTAAGTGGATAGCTTCATCATATTTTTTTTCTAAATATAAAGCATGAGGTATTTTCAGGCCACTCAAGGAAAATCTTGGTGTATAATATCACACGTTTTGATTTGTTGCTGGCATATGCATTGCAAAATGTCATCTTGTCCTGTTTTCAATGGCCATGGCCAGAGAATGCTTATGATCATTACTGATTTAGATCACCGATTTCTTCAGACTCAAAATCACTTCAGTGTACAAAAGCAGAGAACTTCTACTGAATTTTAGTTTTGAAGAACAGTGTCTCAGACTGAGCTTTCTCTTTTCTCTGAAAAGTCAATCAGATTAGTAGTGTGCACTCATACAGCTCTCAATGAATATAAACTAGAAGGAAGTTGTCTATGGGCTATGCAGGATTGTACAGGCAACACTCAGTTGTATGTGGGTGTGTAACCCAGGTTGCAGATTAGCAGCGCTATGATAAAACAAAGCAGAAAAAAAAAAAAGGAAAACCACCTACCATTCTTCTTTGAATTTCTGATCTCACTTTTTACTTCAGTTTAACTTCATTCCTTGAGAAATGTAATCCACATCGGAAGTTCTTATCTAATGTGGACATGCTTTGTATTACCTATGTGCTACCTTTATGCAGATTAGTCTACTCCATTTCTAGTTGCAATAATTGAGAACTGACTGTGTAACTATGTAGCTATGAAAAAGCCCAGCAACCCACAATTTTATTCAACATTTGCTAAGAGCCAATTGCTTGTTGAAATACCTCCCTAATTCGTCTCAAAAATCATCAGAATTCCCTTTTATATTATTTTTTAAAACCCATGAGTAACAACAGCTTGCTGCAATACTGAGTTCCTGTTAATATAAATAAAACGTTGCCATGCTTGAAAGGCAAAGCACAAGCAATACAAGTTAACGCAATGCACTTAAAAGGAGATAGAGAGGACTCCTCTGCCCCCAAGGCCTAGAGACTGACAGAAAGCCATTTTATAATAAGATTTTGTAGCTGTACCAAAAGCCTTGCATTAATTGGCTAAGCGTACATTTTATTTATTTAGAGGGTCATTAACACTGAATATGCTTTTAAAAAATAATATGATCTTGGGCAATGCAACAAAAACAGTGGTTTTTTATGAAGGATTTGGGAAAGTTGTTTCCTGCTGCCCCCTCCCCATTCTCATTTTTCTCTGCATAACCTAATATGGATCTACTTCATGACCAAAGCCAAAAGACAGAGATTCCCAGTGCGTTAGCCAAGCGCCCTGAGATGACGACTCCATGAACTACAAAAGTAGCGGGAAGGAACTGGTGGTCTCTCTCTATCCTCAGGAAAGGTACCCAGACATGGACAAATTTTGGGAAGATGCTGTAGGAGCTTATCTGTTGGGGAGGAGGGATGGCTGACACACTTCTCAAGGAGAAGGAGAAATACAGTGCTCAGCAGAGAAAACATTTACTCTTGTAGAAGGATAGATGGAGAGGCTGCCAAAGGGCTGATGGGGCTACAGAGAGCAGGAAAGCAACACAGGCAGACAGCCTTTTCTCCAGTGAATCTGTTTTTACTCTTTTTTTCTTTGTCCTTAGAAAATTACAACAATTAACTTCACATTACCCATGGGCATTAAAGATCAATGCAGATATAAAATAGTGCGATATTCTTTGCTATTCTGAAAAGAGTGATCTACCAGCCCTGTTTTCTAGCTTTGGCAATAGCTGAACCCCTGTGCTAAAATGAATACAAAAGGCCTTTCATACAACAGTGTATGAATTCGAATGCACCTTCTTGCTGCTTTGACTTTATACCTTGATACATTAGTTTTGATATGCTGACTAGGATCAAAATGACACTGATGACAAAAATGGCAAGCACTTCGTTAATTCATGTATACATATAGTCCTTGTAGGAATCTCTCTAAACTGCTTGACATCCTGTGCCAGTGAGTTCCACTGAGTAATAACTTTGCATAAAATGTTACTTCAAATGTTGGCTTTTAATTTCTTTGAACATCCCATTGTTCTTTTAATCCTGGAGAAAAATAAAAGGAAATACTTCTGTCACAAGGCTTCTTACTGGAACAATTAAAAAAATTCACTTAAGAAAAAGTACCTGTCCTCTGTCAGGTTGCATAAAACAGTTGCATATTTTCATACAGCCAAACAATTTATATTAATATCAAAAGAAAACCATTTATCAAAATATTTGCTTTCAGACTTGTTTACTGTTTATTATTTTAATTTACATCAGTTACTGCTTGCAAAACTTCCAGGGAAATATTTTAAATTTTTTTTTGTCTCTTTTCCCACTGCATAGTGAATACAGCCTTCTTAGTATTTCAGAAGCATAGTACTATATAAATGTAAGGGCCTGCTTCTGCTCCAAATGAAGTTAATGGGAAAACACCAACTGACTTTATTAGGAGTTAGGTCAGGCCCCAGATTTGCAGCTTTTGAAATTTCATAGTTGAAAATTTTCTGGCTAATCCTCAGAACTGACTAATTCTACAACTACAACATTATTTACAACTTTATTTATATGTACTTCTTTATTACAATATGTAATATCAATGTTCCTTGTAAAGGTTACTATTTTATAGAAATTAGACTGAAGTTATTGCCAATCAACCTTTTAATAAACTTAAGTGAGATGACTTTCAGAATTTCTCTCAACGTACGATTCAGTTTTTATTCCTTCTGGCTATCTCTGACAACTGCTTAACTACCTTAATTTCCAAGCCTTTTTCAGTGTAATAAAAATGTCCTTTTGGTAGAAGTTTATTGGTCCCATTTCAAATTGCGTTCTAAAACATTCTTATACTGATGAGGACTCATTATTTTAGCAATTTTTCTGTTTCAACACAGTATATAAAACCACGTCTCTTGACCAATCAACCTCAGTATAAAAGTGTAAGTGAGGTCAAACAGATTGCTCACCAAATCTTTGATCAAGTTGTCTGATCACATATTGATGCAACTGTCTGAATTGTTGCATATGTTGAATAATGTTATCATACAAATTTAAGCGTTTCCATTATTGACTGCTGTTTGTGTATGTATACATTAACTTGCTGGTCATAAAACTGCAACAAAGGACAAGATATACCAATACTGAATCAAGACCTCTAGTCTTGTCTCTACCAAAATTAAGTAAAATATGTGTTCTTTGTGATTGACCAACTCATGATGTTGTGCTTCAAATACACACATTTTCCAAAATTAAACTGTGAAGTTAATGTCAAATACTGTGTTGTAACTTTAAATATAACTGACATATGAGAACAGATAGATGGGTAATTATGATAAACTACACAATAGTGCTACTGTAGATAATATCATTTATCAATCCTGTGGTCCCCATCATTCATGCATTTACAGTTTGGGAATACAGTGACTGCAATGGATAATAATTCATAATGGCTACATTCTCAGTACTTCATGCTAGCTCACTAAACAAAATAAAAAAGGTTAATTGTATAACTGGAAAAATGTAAAATTTTATTCCAAGAAAATTAACAAGCTACACAGGTAAATTTTGGCAAATGCAACTTTATATTGAAATCCACACATCTGTATCTTAAAGAAGGAAAGACTCACAGACTCTAATGTATTTCTAAAACACTAAGAAATCATATTATATGCTTTCACAAGTTAAAACTTAAATAATTTAAAACAACCAATACACCAAAATGTGCAGAAAATATAAACAAGACTGTGCCTTCAGTAGAATAAATGCTTCACAAATTGTGCAAGATATCATACTAAGGCTGCGGTCTCCCCATGACAGCTGTCTTAAAATATAAACATACATCAACTGCCTGTGTTTCTCAGAACAAACTAGAAAGGGCGGCACACCTAGAAAAAAAAATCATATAATCCCAGTGATGTGCATATTGATTTTGGGAACCATTGGAGTAAAAAGGAAAAAAGAGGACTAAGTGATCTTTCATGCACTCCCAAATGACTGACCAGAGTTATTGATTCAATTTTCCTTGCTTATTTGCTTCAATGCTAAACAAAATGGAAGATACTAGATAACCCTTTAAGGCAACATGTGTTTATTCTGTATAATTATAACTGTTCAATTATGACTGGATATTGTCATTAACGTTGCCTAACAGACTGATATCTAGCTTTTTAAAAAATATAAATAAGAATCTATTAAACTTTATACCAAATCAGCAAAAAACACAGAATACAGTTAAATGTTAGTAATTTCACTGTTAAGGAAAATGGTATTTAGAAAGAGTAATATATTTGGAAAGAAAAATTAAATTCAAAATCTGAACAAAAATACTGCTTTGGAATGCTCCCCAAAACTTACTCACAAGGCAAACAGATTTGTAAGTGTGATAATCCAATAATGCATGGCACATCTTTAATCAGTTACAGTACTTGAGTCCCCAGTTTTCAGTCTTTGCAAAATAATAATTATATGAAATGTTTTAAAGGTCTTCAGATGTCTAAAATTAGTTTTATCAACACATTAACCTCATATCAACTTAATTTATTAAGATGTCCAATGCTAATCTTTTTGATGTTCTTACTTTATGTAGTGATATACACAGCATTTAGCACTGATACTTAGCACCTGCTACTTTCATAATCTAGATTTCAACCACATAAAGAAATTCAGGGCAGTAGTTCAGTCCTTTGTTCTTAATTACAAACCTTCAGCAGTGGTCAGCAGGAACATGTTTAGGTTTAAAACAGGATTAGAGGTGAGCTATTGCAAAGACTGCAGAATGTTGCCCAAATCCTTACAGCTGCTGACATCCCATTCTTGATTTTCTCCTTAAGACATGGCTACAGGCCACAATTGCTTAGCAGAGAATGGTAGTGTTTCACAAGGCTAAAGATTTACAGATGCTCCCTCATATAACACAGTAAGGTTCCCTTGGTAACCTGGATTTTCTGCAGTAAAGAAGGGTTGTGCTGAAACAGCGCCTCAGCTCCCTGTTGGAGAAAATGCAGACAAAAGGATTGATTCCAGCTTGGGCAAAACTCATCCAGACAGCGGCCGTTAGAAATCCCCCAGGTACTACAGGCCCTCTTGCAAAAACTCTCCAGTAACAGGCTACCAAATAGGGACCCCACAAGGTCAGAAAGAGGAATGTCATGATGTAGAACATTCTGCTGATTCTCTTCTCCATTTTGAACTCATCTAAAACCAGTAGCCTCCTCCTGCCTGTGGTGTTCGCGTTTTGCCTGATTCCCAACAAGGTTGGAGGTGTGGGACCCCTTCCGAATCCAGCCAGCCAATTAGCAGCTGCTTGACCACTCGCTCCAGGACCATGAAAAGTCCAGTTCTGGCTCACTGCTGCAACAAACTGGACTGGCTTCATTTTCCTGCGATCGTGAACAAAAAATATCAGCTTGAGGTAGACAAGCTGTGTGGCTAGGAGGATAAGGGCAAGAAGAAGCATAAATCCCAAGGAATCATTAGCCCTGAAGGAACGATGCTGGAAAGTGCATTGGTCTTCCTCCCTAATGAACGAGTAAGTGCCCACATCTAAAACTGGGGGGAAAGCCATGGCTACAGAGAGAGTCCACACCATACAGATAACAGCCAAACAAGTCCAGAAGGTCAGTCTTTTCGTATAAAAACGGTGGTGGGCAATAGCTAAGTATCTTGTGACGCTTATGCAGAATAACATGAAAGCAGTGTGAAAGCAGGACAAAACCCCCAAAAAGGCAATCACTTTGCAAGTAAGAGTCCCATACGTCCAAGTAGAGCCATTTTTTACAGAGGTGAAAACAAATGGGAAACAAATTGCAGATCTGAGGATATCTGAGCAGCAAAGATCCAACAGGAAGTAGTAAGGAGCTCTATGCAAGGTCTTATCTTTGACTAGCAAAATGGAGATCAGAAGGTTACCCACAACACTGACTCCTATTATGAAACCCAGTGAAGTCAGTTTCAGAAAAGCTGTTAAAGGAGAGAGATTTTGTAAAATGTTGTCAGCTGCATGGCTGTAGTTCGCCATAGATGGATGGATGATATGTATATTGCCTCAGTCAAGTCTCATGATCTATATTTAAGAACAAGGAAAAAATAGATCCATACATCTTACTGAAAAGGTAATCCACAAACAGAACTGATCTTGTGTCTAGTCATACAGTACATCCTCTTCTTTCTGATTTGTCATGCCATCAAAATATCTGAAAAAAAATCGAGCTATCAGTTCTTAAGTTAACATGAAATGATTTCAGAAAGTGCTAACAAAGATGTTAATTTATGGAGAACCAAATGAAGTTGTAAATTTGAGTACTATTGTTTGTTTTTAAAAATCATGGGCTTTTTTTTTTTTTTTTATACTTACTCCTTAGGATGATTGATTATTGACAGATTTGGCTTATTACAGTTTCAGGACTGACCAATGACCCTTATATTTGGTAGCACATATAATTTCACAGTTAAAGCCTCAGAGATTTTATGAATCAAAAGATTCCCAGTTTGCAAGCCCAAGAGTTAATCAGTGACATATTTTTTAAAAAATCCCCAAAGACCACTGATATTTTGACATTACCTACATTTATTTTATGGCTACTGTATTTGTCAATGTTTTAAGAGGCAGCTGCTATGTTGATAAGGATCACACCCAAAGAAATCCTGCAGAATTTATGGTTTTTAACCCAAGTCACCAAAGCACATTAATCACAGTGTTAGTTTATGCATATTGTAAGAGAAACAGTATTCATGATCCCCCTCCCTTCCTTCTATAAATCATAATTTTATCATTTAGGCTTTTCAATAAACAGGTAACCAGACAGTCGATATGCTTTAGGGTGTCGTTCCCCTCCTCCCCCCTGCTTTAATGCAAATCGTTAAAGCCTCGACATAATTCATAATAAGCAACGGTCAGTGTAAATACTGAGCAAAAATAGGCAACACGGCCAAGATTTAACGCCCATCCTTTCGGGAGGGCTAGTTTTGGTTATGCTTAAATAAACATATAAATTGATTTTTTTTTTAGCTAATTAGGGCTCCGCGATTCCCACTAATCCTCCCAGTGAATCCTACCGGAACACATTTCATGCAGTAAAAATAAAATAAAGAACTGTCTGTTGCTGGGGCGTTTTTGGTTTTGTTTTTCTTTTTTTTTCTCCCTCCAGAGCCAGGGACAGGAGCCACAGCAGGCATGATCAGGCTCCTTCGTTATTCACACGAAGTGTTTCCTATGACACCTCGGGTGTACAAAGGATATTCCCACTGAATCCCAGCAAAATCCTTCCATTCTTACCGTCCACAAAAGAGCCTGATTGCTGCTGTGTAAACAGAGGCTGATCAGATCATGGCATCGTTTTAAAACCATGAAATCAGGCTCCCCCTCCCCCTGCCGCCAGCCCCGCCGCTCCCCCTCCTGCGCGGAGCTGTCCCCGCGGCGGCCGGCCCTGCCTCCGCACCCCTCCCGCACGCTCGCACCCCCGGCACTCGCTGGCACACTCACACCGCCGCTGACACACGCACACTCACGGGCACGGCCGCTCCCCCTCGCCCCGCCATGCAGGGCTGGACGGCGCTGCGCTGCCAGGCAGCCCGGGTGCCGCTGCTTGGCGTCAGCCGCATCTGCCGGAGCCGCGCGAGAGCCCCCCGCGGCGGGGAGCTGGCGAGAGAGGAAGAGGCATTGTCTGCGAGCGCTTCCATCACGCCGCTTTTTTGGAAATCACCCCCCCAGCCCCGCTCGCGGAGCGGGGGAGCCCTCCCCGCACGCAGCTGCAGCCGCGGCAGCGCTCGGCGCCCCCAGCCCCTCTCCTCCTACCTGTTGGTGCCGGAGATGCCCACATGCCGCAGCTGCTCCCTGCCGCCGACCGAGGGCTGCTTGATCCTGGCGGTCCTTTCTATTCTCCTCTGCGGTCTTTCATTCTTCTTTCTCTAAATCCTTTTCCTTTTTCCCATTTTTTTTTTTTTTTTTCACCCCGGTGCCTTGGCCGAGGCTCCGCTCAGCGGCTCGGCCGGCGCATGCTCCCCGCGCCTCCCCCCGCGCCGAGCCGCGTCCTCCCCTGTCGCAGCGCCACAAGCTCTCCCAGCAGCGCCTCAATGAGGGCACGGCAGCCTCGGCTCCTGCTGCTGCTGCTGCTGCTGCTGCTGTCGTCTCAGAGAGCGCACGGCACCCTCCGCGCCAGCGGCGGCGGCGGCGGCGGCGGCGGCGTCCTCAGCGGTGCGCTGGCAGTCCCGGCGGCAGCAGCCTCCTCCTCAGTGAGGGGAAGGCAGCCTCCTTGGCAGCGCCTTCCCATCGCAATGCATAGCCGAGATGGATTTATTAGCGAGCCTGGGCAAGCCAGTGAGGGAAGGAAGGGGAAGGAATTAGGTCCTGTGCTCCTTGTTGATGCCTCTGGGCTCCCCCTCCCGCCCCATTCGCTTGCAGTGGGGGGCCGGGAGCGCCCGCCGCGTTGCGCGTCGCAGCCCGTCAGGAGAGGGGCCGGGCGCTTTCTTCAGCAGCCGCTGCTCGATCCTGCCGCTCGTGCCTCCTTTTCCTTTCTCCCGATTCCTACCCGGTGAATTCCTTCTTCCTGGCCCCCGAGCCAGGGAGGGCTCCTTCACAAGCGCCGATGCTCGCGGAGGGCGCATCCGCCGCGGGGCCGTGAGGACACCGCGCCTTGGCCCCCCGCAGCCCCTGGAGCGGGTCCCCGACGCGCAGCCCGGAGCGGCGCGGGGCCGTCAGCGCTCCCGCTGCATGGCGGCGGGGCAGAGCCCGGTGTCAGCCCGTTCCGTCCGCGGCAGGGCCGGCGCTGCCCCCGGGCGCACAGGGCGGAGAAGCGCCCGCCCGAGCGGGCGGCCGGCGGGGAGGGAGGGATGGATGGGTGGATGGGTGGATGGATGCCGGGCCGTGCGATGATGTCATGCGGGCCGCTGGGCAGAGCTGGCGGCGCCGGGAGGCGCGGACTGGGGCCGGGGCCGCCGCAGGGGCCTCCCGCCGGCACCGACCCCCGCCGGCACCGACCCCCGCCGGTGCCGCCCCGGCAAAACCGGGCGGGAGCGGGAAGGATTTGGATAAGGCTTGAAAGAGCGCGTCCCTTCGCCCTCCCGCCTTTTCAGTTTGTGTGGAAGTTTATCCGGGAGAAGTGGGAACGTGAAAGCAGTACCCCAAGAGTAATTCGCGTTGTCTGCGAGGCAGTTGAGGAACAGCTTGTTTTGGGTAGAGAGATTTGGATCCTGAAGAACTTCTTCACTGGGAGCTTCTGTTCAAGCCAGAATAAATCCTTCTGGGGGACAGATTTATGGGGCTGATTCATAATGTGTGTCACATCTGTGAGACCGTTAGTAGACTACAAGCATTTTTTAAGCCCGTTGTCAAGTTTGGGTTCTTTTTTTGGCAATTACTAACAGGCATTGGAATTGGTGGCCAAACCACAAAATCAGCTTCAGTAACAGTCTGACCAAGCACAGAGGTCTGCAGCCAGTAGAAAATAGTTATTTAAAACCAACATAGCCCCATGTGACTTGTTTCAGCTAAAATTTATTCTTAGGCAGAAACCCCACACAAAGCTACTGTACCACACAATTTTTGTTCCCTGCCCCCATCTCCCCTCCCTCCATGAATGTAATTATGATAACTTGGTGCTAGTGTTCATCTTTAGGGTAGAAAGGGTTGGGTAGTTATTGAAGTTACTACTTCAAGATGCACTATTTATGTCACAATCACCTAAGTTAAGCAGACCTCTCCAGCTATCCTTTATATTTTGTTAATACATGTACTCACCGTGACATAAACAATGACTTTTGAAGTAATTCTTAAAATGTGAAGGGTAAGTAGCTAAGCCAGCAAGAGCAGGCACTTTAATGGTCTGTCTAATATAGTGAAGAATTCTCCAAACACCATGCATGGAAATGGAACATTTACAATGCAAGATTGGGAAGATTTATAATATGTGGATGACTATAGTACGGTCATGATGAGGACCTATTCTTACACTCTGATATGTGATTTTTTTTTAAAGACAAAAACAAACAACAAAGACAAAAGACAAAACAACACAATCATCGTTGTAAAACAGATTCAATTGAGTAGGTTTTAACCTTTTCTGTCTGTGCTTTCTTAGAGTTGCTACAGAATTGTGTTGCAATATCACATTTTTAAACTTGATTTCCTTTTAGACCTGCCAGAAACTGCTTAGAAGTAATCCATGGACTCCAGAATTCATTCAGTGTTCAACCACCAGTTCAGCACAAATCCATTTGTTATCATAGGTGTAACCTGAGAACCAGCGCTTTAATATTGTTCAACAAAATGTAGACATTCAGACTGAAGTGATGTATGACAGCTAGTTTCCCATCACAGTCAATGTTGAGAAAGAGTTGCTTTAGGGACCAGATCATTTCATTCTGAGTCACAACTCTAAAAGCCGTCATGTGGCTTGAGCTCTTTTCTTTTTGCGGTAAGGGTAGAGTCAGGCGAGAGAAACCTTTGCTACAAAGTAAGAGATTTCTGGTGGAGAGACATAATGCTCTGTTAAGCTGTTGCACCTGGAGCTTGTCACATCCTCCATGACAGGAAGGAAAATCTAGGAGTCAAGGGGTTGGGAATCTGGGAGGTAAAGCTAGATGCAAGACAAAGATGGCTCCAGGAAATGAATGCGCAATTGGAAGGCGGGGAGAAGAAGAAGTACGTAAGGACAGGTGAAGAGATATGAGCTGACCAGTTCTTCAAAACAGATGAGCTAGAGATATGAAAGGTTCAGAAAAAAGATGTGTGGCAGTCCTTGTTTGCAAGGTGAGTGGATTAGGTGTAGTGAAGAATTTTTTTGGGCTTTGGTGAAAGGAAGGATCCTGAATCCTGAATAAGGGCAACAAGGAGGTTCCAAAACACAGAGGACCTATATGTGTCTCATATAGGCATCTCAGAAGAAAGAAGTGATTGACTGCTCTCAGGGAAGTAAATATCTTTCCCTGACTTTTTTTTTTTTTTTCTTTTTTTTTTCCTCCCAGTTGGTTGGTTGGTTTTTTTTTTTGCTTGTATACTGCTGTTTCCCAAGAAGGAAGGGTAAAGGGAGGGACTGTAAGTGGAGCGTGAGCAAAGCACAAGAGTATTTGTGTGCTCATTAGAGCCAGCAGCGCATTGATTAGATCTTTCATCAGAAAAATGAGATACCCAAGACTATTTCCCTGATTTTTTGATTTAGATTAAAGATGTGAGCCACCTCCAGGTTCGGACAACCCTACAGCAAAGTTCTTGACAGTTATGGTACAGAGCTCTTTCATTTGCTCCTGCTGGAGTTACATGATAATCATGGTCAAGAAAGTAAGTGATGAAATACTCAGCTTTGTTTCTGGTGACTGAGGATCTTGTATTCCGGTTGCTTATTTTTTTTTCCAATTTAGATACTGTTTGAGAATGACCAAAGAGCTGTGTCTAGTGAATTGGATCCACTAGGTCCATTCACAAATCAAGATCATCTTATTGGAGAGCCCTACTTTGATATTCTCAGTCTCTGGCATTATCTGCAGGTCTGGACAGCTCATATCCATGAGGTGGTGGTGATGCTCAGCTGCACATGGCCACGGTGCCTGGAACTTGGGCACTGGGGTGGGGGACAGTTGAATACTATTGCAGAGGAATTTTGTTGGTGAGTAAGTAGTATTTGGAGTACTTGCCACCTGTTTTCTTTTGAGGATGTATGGCCTGAAATCCTATACCACAGCTGTGAGCCAGGTTAGGATGCTGGGCTATTCCCATTGTTTTGAGCCTTTTCCTCAGAATGGGAGAGGTTTCTGAGTAGTCTGACACAGAGAAATCTCATTAATGGAGTCTGAGGTAGAGATAATACTAGAAGGCAGGCTAGTGATGATAAGTAACTATTTGTTGAAAAGATGGGGTAAGATATTTGCCTCACCAAAGTCAGTAATATCTCTCAACTATTTCAGTGGAATGATGATTTCAGCGTGGGGCCAGAAGTTGCAAATAGCTAAAATGTAAAGTATTCATGTCTCTTTTGTCTTGATCGTTCCAGTAAATAACGTTTTTACTTACTGACTGTCTTGAAATCTGCATATATGCTATGTCAACCCACTCAGCATAATACAAACACTGAAACATTGTAGGACTTTACAACATTTCTACAAAACAGGAGAGATAATGTGCAAGGTGTGCCCGCCCCTGGGCAGAGGCCAGCACAAGATTTATGTATTGCTTCAGAGACTATGATAGATGCTACCAAAGTACATCCTTTACAAAGGGCTCAAGGAATTCTTCCAAGGGAAATTTCTTGCCTGTGTGCAGTAGATTTGTGCAACCCTGGAGCAGTATTCAAGTAGGACTTATATAACATGGAGACCTGTGTAGGACCCCTGCACAATAGAGAATTTCACCTGCAATATATTTGGTGCCTGTCCTTAGTAAACTGTTTTCAGAGTGAAGACATTTGTTGGCAGTGTCTGGCTCCTGGGTTGGCTCTCAGCACAGACATAGTTTTCACCCCACACTGAAAATCTCTCTAGTGGTGTCCACTCAGTGATGCATGCTTTCACCTATAACAAAATTACATTCGTGTTACTATAAAAATTCTTATATTTATTATTTTTAGTATTTAGCCATCTCCTTAAATGTTTTATAAATATTTCTCAAAAACATTTAATTCAGTATTTAAAAAAATATTTCATTATTGTCTTTCTAAACTTAATTTTTGTTCCTAAAAATAGATCAATGTTGCATATTTACACAGGAGTAAATGAAGGTTTAAGCACAAATACATACATGCTTATCTGCTGAGCATATAAAAAAGGCTTTGTCCTGCAGAAGAAAACTTCTGCTTTGTTTGTCTCTAATGCTTCTGAAAATCTCTATAGATACTTTCCTGCATCATCAGGCTTCTAAACACCTTTTACCAGTTCTCTCATTAGGACTACATTTGAAAGACAGGACACATGTTTTCCATCTAGGTTTTGCAGATACACTGATAAATCAGTGTTGCAGTGTTAAGTTCAGTTATTGTGCAATTTAGGTAGGGTGGACATGCAATTACTTGACTTCACTTGCATATCAGGCAGTTAGAAATGCAAATGAACTTAACTGTGGCTGTGAGTAATTACCAATGTTAAATTGCACTGCTAATTACTTGTGCCTGCAAAAAGATATGATACATTTTTAAATTGCTAGACTTCACAAATGGCAGTTTTACATATATGATTTAGAGGGAAAGAGGGAAAAGGGAGTGTTAGAGGGTTGAAGAAAGGTCTATATGCAGCCTGTTTTTTGTGCACAGTATATATATTGTCCTATATTGAAGAATTACTAAAGTTCTTGCTTTCTCAGCTGAAGAGGACTGACAACAAGTAACTTCAAAAAGATGTAGCCAGTCACATTCGCAGAGATGCAAATCAGTGACTAAGCCTCGCAGAAGAAAAAAAAAGGAACTTCATAGTATCTGAAGAGTTAGTTCCAAGTAGATAAATTTGTTGAGATAATATTTCTGAATGGCTGAGAATAGTTATGAATATTTCTCTAATATTGTCACCTTGGATCTCTCAATATTAATTGTACCCATAAACAATGTCATATTCAAAATACAATCTTTAATTTGTTTAAGTTTTGAGTTGTTTGGTTGGGGTTTTTCTATGAGCAGAGGGTAAGCACTATCTTGTATACCTGTATAACAGTTCTTTTAATGTGAATTATTCTGAACTTGCAATTTTCTTAGTGGGAAGTATTGAAATTCTTATTCCAGTTTTTAGTTAATATGGGCAGCACTGTAGAAACACCTCAGTAACAGTGTCTATAGCAAGATCCTGAACTGCTGACCTCAGAAGGACGCTTGCTGTTATTGCCTGCATGTCTGGGGAGGAGAAAGAACCTTTTGCCAGAACATCAAGAGAATATGAACCAAGCTTACTGAAGTTCCTGCTGTATAAGTCTCTCCACTTTCCTTCTGTGCCAGAAAACTTGTTGGTGTTTTGGTAATTGAATGTGGAACAGGAGGGAAAATACTTTCTTCTTTCTCCATTACAAAAAATAAAATGATTCCTTACAAATCTTGTAGATGGGATTTGTTGAAGCATATGCATAAACACAGGGAATAGTCTTACAGAAATAGTGATTCATTTATTTAATGTATTTTCATCTGCAGTTTAATGAATCCAATTCATTGTACATCTTTTAGTATAAACTACATTACAATATGTCTTTCAACTACTGTAAGTACATTCCATTCACTGATTGTTTTTCTCTGCACAACATATGGTAATGTGAATAAATCACAGTGGTAAAATTTGGTAGCCAAAATAATTGAAAGGAGAGATGCTGAACACAGGAGTTCATGACTAAATCACCATGGCTGAAAGGCATGATGTTACCAATAATATGAAAACAATCTGATGAGAAACACATAGAAAGTCTTTCAGAATTTTGAAGTTGAATTGGAGCACTGACTCAGGGGCATACTAATGGACTTTCTGTTTCTGAGCATAGCTAAACAATCTTGGCCTCTTTGGTTGATTGTTGTTCTCATATCTTACCTTCTGACCCTCTACCAACCATGTTTGAGTAGAAGGGAAGCACTCCTGCACAAGAGAAGATTTACAGTCAATGCAAGTCAGCACCTCAGAACCACTAAATCAGAAAGCTCTGTTAAGTTACTGCCGTGGAGAAATCTGTTACTGTGATTTTAGAAGCTTTAGAAAGCTTGTAGATTTTCTTTCTTAAATTAAGTGTTTGGCTTGTGTTGTTTGTGCACCTCGCCCCTTCTCGGATACTATATTTAACAGTCCTTTTGTCTCTGCTATTTTAACACTTGATTTTTTCAATAAAATGCTTTCTCACTAACTATGCAATGCTTCTGGTTTACCTTGCTAAATGGAAATCTTAAGTCTTGAAATCAGCTAACTCTGCTGAAGCACACAGCAGCTTTGCAGTGTGATGGTCATTAACCATGCCAATCACAGCATTCAGGAACACTTTTTTTCCTATCACCATTTCAGGCACCGGTGGAAAACTGTGGAGCAAAATGAATGGGGTTAGTGACATTACAGTACAGAATGCTTGCCTTGAGAGAGAAACCTGAAAATGCTTGAGAGACGGGGGATGAATTCTTCCAGTTAAGCTGTGTCCAACATTTTTATATGTCCAATATTAAGCATGGACAGCCTCATGTATGATATGCACATAACTTTACCAGTTATGTAGACTTACTCAGTCCTAAGCTCCTTCACTGTTTTCCAGCATGTATGGATATGTGCAGAATGCTTTTTTCTTTCAGGCTGTGGGAACTGCTGGACTGGCAGGTATTGCTTTCATCTCTTTTAGCGCTGTTGGCTCACTAGAGATTATTAGGACGTGGTTGGAGCCTAATGAAAGGAGTGATTATGGTTCATTATTTTTGGTGTACTTTCTGTCATGAAGCTTTATAATGCCTAAGTGAATTTATGCACATTTTCTTTCCTTCGCTGTCTTTGAAACCTGGAGAATGATTTTAGTGAAGTTTGATACATGAGCTGAGAGGTCTCAGAGGCAGGTGAGGTTCCTATAAATTTTGTGAATGTGGGTGTTGGCCGCTTATCCTAGAGTTTGTCTTTTTCCCTTGGCTAGCCACCACTTTTAGGCGGGTGACTGCTGCCTGAGGACCCTGGTCTATAACTGAGGCTTCAGCATACCGGTCAAAACTGTCATGGTCAGAAGTCTTAACCTCTTCTCAGCTCGAACTCTTTATGGCCAGACTTGGCTGAGCTCAGCTGTGCAGCTGAACAGGGCACCGTGATTTCTGTATCTGGGGAAGAAGTAGCAAAAACCATGCTGGTTTTGTGGCAGGCTGCACACTTTTTATTGACCAGCTCAGTATCAAACCGATTAACAGCTGAGCTCCTCTTTGCCTCTGCTGCAGTTACTGCTCCATTTCTTCCTGTGCTCATAGAACTATTTCCATGACTATTATTAGCACCTGGGGATATACATCAAATCAATCACTTTTGTAGAGGTAAGATATACAAATACTTCCACTTTCTGTAACCTTTAAAGGTAGGTTAGAAGTGAAGCATAGAATGGACAGTATGTTGTAGGATTAGAGAGACTATTTAGCAATAGAATTTTCTATTTCTAGCAATGTGTTGAGGGGGGATTAAAAAATAATAGGATAAAATGATATAACTGTCACTGACAGCTTTCAAAGAACTTTTAGACTATGCTTAGGGACAAAAATTAACAGTGTCAATGTAAGAAATACTTATTTTTGCTGATATGATCACTTCAAATCTAGGCATTAGCCTTGCTACAAATTTATTGTCCAAATTTTATTTATTACATATGGTTTTAATATACATGGATTTATATATATATATATATATGTAAAAAAAGCTGGACTCCCTACAGCACTTGTGTATTCACTGGACTCAGCACTGCTGCTCATGGACCTTACCTGAACACACCACTCAGATCAGACTCTTGTAAGGACATTGCTGGGAGTGAGATATTTAGGTTATGCTCTGTCTCACATCCAGATCACCAGAGACTCTGCACTTTACACCCTTGGGCAGCTCTGCACATGAATGGATGGCTTGCAACCTCAGGTCCAAAATGTAAATGCCAGTCAAAAAATGAGCACTAATAAATCTTGCTGTTGCTGCACTGAGCAATTTCTGGGTTCTTTTTTGGAGGGTTTACATCCTAAATTCTGTTCAAGTCATGTTTTAGATATTTAAACCACAAAACTATTTGAAACTCTACCAGTTCCTCATATATACTTTTATTAAACCTCACTGAGCTTATTTATTCTCCATTATTAAACCAAAATTTGCAAATAAGAGATCTCAATAATAGTAATCTGGTTTTCCTAATCTGAGATGTGTAACTGGACAAAAAAAAAATGCTCTTTTAGTGAGTCAACACTGTTCCTCACAGTACAGTACCAGATGTAGCCAAGTAAAACATATGTCTTGTGTAATTCCATGCTGCATTGTAAATTTGGTGTTAATGTAATGCTTCAAAAGCTAACAGAACTTTTAGTTGATACACTGTATCTCTCTCTTATGTACAATATCTCTTCATAAATATGCATGCTTAGCAAAACTGTGGCAATTTGAGGAGTTTATGTAAAACTTATGAATTCTCTTTGATATCACAGGTCCTCAAGATATATCTGTTTCAACCTGCACCCTCTACATTGAAATAGAGCAATTCTACCTTTTTTCTAATGTTCTCAGTGCATTGAGTTTTCAAAAGGACACTGCCACAAGGCCAGCCATAGAAGATAATGAAATGCTGGCAATCTGCAATAAAATGGAAGACCTTCAGACAAGAAGAGCTGGCAATTGCTCAGAATGATTTATTTGCCCAAGTGGCTTAGTTACCAAAACATGCATCATACCTTGAGAAAACTTGGTGATGCTGAAAGAGAAGTAAAAGTTGAAAAAATAGAAGGTAACTTAATGGCCATTCTGGAGTAAGAAGAAATCAGAACAAAAAATTTCATGCAGGAATGTAAGAAGTTATTTTCTGGTATCACAGCCAGACAGAGGCAATTGAGAACATAGAATTAATGGAATTGCAAGGCTAGATTCAAATTCACTTTTGACCAATTTAGACAAACCTAGTTAGATAATAGATGGAGCTGGGATAACCTTCAGTGGATACAATGAGAAGTTGGAGAGCGCAAAAGTAAAGGTCTTAATTATGAAACTTTTAGACTTCTGCTTCACTTGGCAGTCTTGAAATACAATTATGAACGTACTTAAACCAAAGCTATTTTAAGATGAGGCAGGTTTTCAAACTTGAAACACTTCAGTCTTTCCTTAATGTCTGTTAACTGGGGGTATGGATTTTCAAATAGGGCTCCTAGTGAATAGATACAGTAAGACACATTTTAAAAAAGAAAATAAAGTTAATTGCTTCTTTTCAATGTAAAAAATCTTACATGTTTAATCATGCCTGGAGGTTTTTGAAATTGAAAAATACAAGAATAATAATAGTAGGATGAATAATTACTAGTACTAAGAATGTGTTGAGATTTTAACATTGGACTTCCACGTGCTAAAATGAAGAACGAGATACAGCTCTAGTAGACTTTGACTCAGCATTATGGTTTAAGGCTTAGGTATGCTGTAATGTGAATGAAACTGCATTATATAGCAGTTTTAAGAAAGGATTTATGAAGTCTCTTTACCAGGGGATGGTGAAAGATTTGTTCTGATCTGTTCAGTATGAGAATCCTAAAAGGAATTTTTGGAATCAATGTAGTTTATGGGTTTCTAATATTTCTGTGGTAAGTTTAGAGAAACATATGTACTTACAAAACTCTTTACAAATGACCCAGTTCCATAAAAGCTACACATTTCTCATCCTTTGTAATAAGACCAGAAATAGTTAACTGTTAGCAAGTGGCAGGGATCAATTGTTTTAAAAAATGAAAAACACAGTCTTTCACTCATGAGTTTCATCTCCTTAGTATTTATTTCTTGTGAAACCAAAGTGCAGCTTTTGAAGCACAGGACAAAGGGAAACTGGGTTTTCAACACCAGATAACAAAAAACCAAAAACCCAGTGCTGTAAGAGGACATGGAATTCTTACTGAGCAAATTGCTCAGCTGCTACTGCATGAAAGAAAGTATATTTAAGGTATGTCTGTCATCACCTCCTTACCCTGTTTCTATGACATTGACTTCCCAAAGCCTGTATTTTACACTAAAACAGGCAATTTTCATTGTCCTGAGTTACGACGGTTGACATTATGATATATTAAGGCAGCAGTCTGACAACTATTACGTACCGTCAATTTCAGATTATTTTTGTTGTGTGCATAAAGCTATCACATGATCTACATTCACTATTGGAAGGTCAGTATTGCTTTGGAAGTGGAAGGGATTTTAATTCTTAATTCCTATTTAATGTATCGGGAGTTAAGCAGAGAAACCTCTGGCAAGACTCATGAAAGTTCAGATTTCTAGTGCTTTACATTTTTATCTACCGCTATAATAATTTCCTTGCTGGCCCTTCTGAAATTGAGAGCATGTAATCCTTTTTACTGGGATTTCAGTGTTACTTCTGCACAGGAAAAAAAATGTATGAAGTTCTCATTTAATACACAGAACCTCATGCAGAGTAGGTGAGGGGAGTTCTTGAGGAACAGTTTGACATATACTAAAAACAGACTGCTCTTATTACTAAAATAATTAGAACAACAAGGCAGAAAGGTAAGCAGATGTACATCAAACGCATAGAGCACACATACATTAAAAGTGTGTGAAGATCCACTTTATATGACTATGGTGTCCTTGAGAGTGGGCTGTCTGGTGGATTTCCCTTTGTCTTCATTGATAAATCTTGAGGTGGGGGCCAAAACAATGGAGTCTAAGTTGAATACACAAGTTCTGAAGTGTTTTTGTGGAATAAGAGTGGGGTGAATATCTTCTAATATTTATTAAGATGTAGGTCAAATAATTTACTGGTAGCAGACTGAGAGAAAAAAAAAAGACAATCTATTTTAAGAACCAATTTAGATTTTCACATAAATGGAAATCAAGAATAATTCTACTGCATTACACAGAATTATAAGGGCTGGTGCAAGGTCAGAATGAAGCCTCTTGTGTTTTCTGTTCAAAATGAATTTAAATCAGGATGACTGCACTGATTTCAGCAACTTCAGGCTGTTTTTTAACCAGATGAAAATTTGGCATTCAGTTATCACATTAAATAATTCAGCTATTATTTTTCTAAGGAAAGAGAGTCTAATGTGGCTGCAGTTCCCCATGAGCACCATCTGGTACAAGGTGCACTTCTGGTCAAATGACACAGACCCCTCCATCCTATCATCAAAACTACCACATCCAAACCTGCATTTTGTCTTTGACCTTGTCCTTAATTACCACTGATGCCAATGGGAACTCCATGTGCAATAAAGTGTTTTATTCTGCTCTCAAATCTTGATATTTTCAAAACTTTGACTTGGGCAGGAGTTGACATAACTCACATTTGGGGCTTTGCACTGAAGCACTTGAATTCCATGTGGAGTACAGTACTAGCCCCATAAACTTGTGTCTAAAAATCCCACTCTGAAAAGAGGATTACTGAACATGTGCTATATTTGCTCCCTTTTTTCCATAACCTTTTAATGCCTCAGGGATTGAGTTTCACTAGACGCAGTGGGAGAATCCTGGTACATCTGGTTTCCCTGTGGTCTTACACGATGACTGAACAGCCTCACAGCTTTTGCAGTCAGGTTCCCTATGGGCTCACACTGTGATTAGATTTGTTCACCACAAATATATCCTTGTTTGCCATAAAGATACAAGTGAATTGAGCTTCTGTTTATGCATCCCATTTACAACTAGGACTTCACAGAATCATACACTAAATTAAGTTGTAAAGGACCTCTGGAAGTCATCTTGTACATTTCTTGGCTCAGTCTCTTCCCAAAGATGATTTCTTTTTCCTCTTTTGTGGATGGACAATTTGGAAATATCCTTTCAGCTGATGGTGTCCTCTGCTTTTGTATGTCTCCTGGATGCACTAACCCCAGCCCATGAAGATATCATATTTTAAAAGATTGTATACACGGTATTTAAAAATTAAGTGTACCCACCATACCACATTTTGAAATGTGAAATTTGGCATGGAAGAAGGTTAAAAATGTATAAGCCACACAGCTATTCCTGAATGTCTAAAAAATAGCTCATCACTTATCTGGCTTTTGTCATAGCAGGAGATGACTCCACAGAGTGAGAGGGTAGCGCTGGCCTGAGCATGCATTTGGCACCCAGGGAGACACAGCTGTCTGTCACTTCCCAGGCAGGATTGGAGGTTAGCCAGCATCCCGTGCATCAGGACAGCCTGCTGCCATAACCCTGGCATGGGGGATGGTTCTGGCAAAGTTATATGGGATTCGGAAGACACAGTTTGGTCACCCCTTTAAGAGAGCTTGATTTCAATATAGGACAATAAATTTTTTTGAGCTGACTTCATTGAGATTCTTACCAGGGCCATAATTATTACTAGATAATGCTGACTTGTTCTTGGAAAAGCACTTTTTGCCTATTTTTAATGTAAAATAGTTTTTGGAATTTATATTGTCTTTTTGCAAATACAATAGAATGAAAAACATGGCTGTGTGACATTTATAGCTGAATACTGTTTTTTTATTGGCAACTGCTCCAGATATACAATCAACATCTTTTATCTTTATGAAGAGATGAAGAGTTACTTAGGTAAGGCCAATTGCAATATTACCTTTTATGAAAAAGAACAATTTTTTTAAGATATAGACTACTTTATAGATGATATAATGTGTGCGAATATCAGATAGACTTTTGGAAGTTGACCACAAATGGCCTCTCTGAAAAGATTAGATTTTTAAAAATACTTAATTTTTCCTTGCTATTCATGCAGACATTGAAATAAATATGTGCTTTTGAGGAAAAATGAGTCAAAATGGCTTCTGCCGATCGTCCAGGTCATTTGTATAGATTCAAATGTCATGGGACTTATGAGTCATGTTAGGTTAAATTCTGAGAAATAAGTGCAGGTATTGAGCACGTAATTTCCATAGCCATATTAGTTCAGAAATAGGTTGGCAAAAAATGTCTTTGAACAGTTTAGAATTAAAGACAGTCTCATTTCCCATTTAACTCGTGAAAAGGATAGCGAACATAGTTTGATAAAAGTAACAATTTTCTTCACTTTAATTCTTCCAAGATTAAAATGGGTCATGTTTTAGGATGGTTGCTTTTCTGTGAAAGGGTAGAGAAGGGACATGCAGTTGTATTACTTATTATTAGCATCATCACAGTGTGTGTAAAGAGCTGCAAAAACAGAACAGAGAAACAGAAGAAAAGACATACCCTTCTCTTTCAAGTTTTAGGGAACTGCGGTGCTCTTCAGTATTTTAACTCCATTCAGAAAAAGAAGGTAATTTCCATGCTTTTATACTTGCCTAGTGGAGAGTAGCAGTATGAAGATGTACACAAAATTTTAGTGCCTTGAATGAATGGCAGCTGAGAAAGCTGCTGGTACTGCCGGTTCCAGTTGAAATATTCAAGGCAACGACTGGTGAGGAGGAATACATACAATACAGGAAGGCTGAAGGAGAACACAAACTATAACCCTACCCAGCAGCAAGCTCTAATTTTTTACAATAGTGTGCTTGGGGACAATTTGCTCTTCCCTGCCTCTAATGTTTGCAATTCCTACGTCTGATAGAGAGCATTCTGCTTTCAGGCCTTCACTTAAGCTACGTAGTGCACCCGCACCAAATTTGCTGATGTCACCAAGCTAAGCGCAGATGATGCACAAGAGGGAAGCCATCCAGAGGAACCTTGACAGGCTGCAGACGAGAGCCTCAATGAACAAGCTCATGAAGCTCAACAAAGTGAAGTGCAAAGTCCTACACCTGGGTCGTGGCAATCCCGGACACACATACAGGTTGGGTGGAAAGACGTGGGAGTGATGGTTGATGAAAAATCCAACATGAGTTGGCAGTGTGCATTCAGCCCAGAAAGCCAATCCAATCCTGGACTGATTCAACAGGAGTGCGGCCAGCAGGTCAAAGGTCATTCTCCCCCTCTACTCTGCTCCTGTGAGATCCTACCTGGAGTACTGCATGCAGTTCTGGCGTCCCCAACGTAAGAACATGGAACTATTGGAGCATGTCCAGAGAAGGGCCACAAAGTTGATAAGAAGACTGGATCACCTCCCCTACAAAAACAGGCTGATAAAGTTGGGCTGTTCAGCCTGGAGAAGAGAAGGCCGCATGGAGACCTCACAGCAACTTTCCAGTATCCGCAGGGGGCCTACAGGGAAGCCGGAGAAAGACTCTCATCAGGAACTGTAGTGACAGGACAAGGATTAACAAATTGAAAGGGGGAAAATTTAGGTTACATATTAGGAAGAAATTTTTCACTGTAGGGGTGATCAGACTCTGGAACAGGTTGTTCAGGGAGGTTGTGGATGCCCCAAACCTGGCGGTGTTTAAAGCCAGGTTGAATAAGGCCTTGAGCAACCTGGTCTAGTGGGAGGTGTCCCTACCCATGGCAGGCAGTGGTGGGACTGGGTGATCTTTAAGCTTCATTTCAACCCCTTAACCTTCTATGATTCTATGATTATACAGTTCTCTTTGCCTAGCAGTCTAAGGGACACTTTGTTTTGTTTTACTCATGAAAATCTCTGTTTTGATCTCATCAGATGGATGATCTAGAAGCAAAAGGCTCTGCTGACTGTCTAGTGTGCCTGCACCTTAATGTGACAAAGCTTCCCATGCATTTTCGAATTTCTTTATAAAGAAACTGGGCTGAAGAGACCAGTACAATGTCAGGAAACGTTTTTACTGCCTATATAATTTTATTGTTAATTTTAGTTCAAAGAAGAGGTACTTTTATTTACCATATCACACTTGGTATGTAAATTCTAGCTTTTTTGATGGAAAAATTGCCTTCTTTAACAATTGAACACTTAGGAGTGCAGTCAGTGTCTAATATATTAAAAACTTGTCACTTAAAATTTCTGAAGATTCATTTCAGCAGAATGATTTGGGTTCTATGCATCCTCAGTCACATATAGTCTTGCCCAATGTTTTGCTGCATTTGGTTCTGAATTAGTAATCTTACTTTTCTCATCTGGTGAACAACCCAAACTTTCTGTTGAACCCTAACAAATTGTTCAAGTGTAAACTGGGAGAAAAACCAAATTCAAACCCTCCTTTCCACCAATTCTAACAATCCAATCATTACACCAGTTTAGACCTATCAAACCTTTCACCAGACATAAAAATGAGAGGCAAGGTTACTTCTGTAGTATAATAGAGCATTTATCATGGTAACAGACCTATTATGGTTCACCCATTCAGTCATGTTTTATCTTATTATAAATGGTGAACTCAATTCCCTACTCCCTTCTCACAAAGCTTTGTAAACAGCTTTATTCAAAGAGGAATCAGGGCTTCAGACTGTGTCTGTGTCTAGTCAGTACACAAGAGTCTCTGGGCTATTCCAGTGACAGCTCCCATGGAAAGGTATGGTGGCTGAGAACCACAAGCACAACACACTCCAGAAAACTCAGTGAGCACCCTGGAGATACCACCTGCTTCCTTCCACCATCACAAACCAGTGATTCTCCTTCCACTTGTCCCAAGGATATGACTGGGATGCAAACACTAATACCTGTAAACATATAAAGGTTCTCAGATGTAAGATATAGAATTTCCAGGTCTCACGATAGCATTAAAGCAGCATCACCACCACCAGCAGGATTTATCTGAGTAGGAGAAGGAGTCCACAGCAGAGGTTTACCAGTATTCACACACCTGGAGAAGCCAGTGCATTAGGAACAGGGTGAAGCATGTGTATTCCAGCCCCAGGTACTGCTGTACTCAGAAGAATGGTAAGACCTAGATGGTGTGCAGCACTTGAAGGTGCGTCTTGAGAAGCAAAGGATTTCCGTCCATTTGGAAAGCGACCGTACACTGACTGTTGAATGTTCTAGGATGGGTGGGTTTTAGCCAGGCTATTGTTATAGCATATGGAAATCATAGCAGTCAAAAGCTATTCCTTCCTGACCTGCAGTTTTCTTGCACTATTTTAAGGGTAGGTTGTATTCGTTAGGCAGTGGATATTGTCATTTCTGCTTTCTGCTCCGAAAACAGCTACTAATGGTATCAGTTTAGTGCAAAAAGTGAACTACTTTGTGCCCTAGATGAAATCCCCAAGGAGTTAGAACCCTGTTTTCACAAAGCTGGGACAAAACAAGCTCATTTAAAGTCTAAAAAAAAAAGTATAATTCAAATAACAAACGCACTAGAACATAGTATTTTTTAAAGGAATAAAAAAAACAAAACAGAAAAATAGTCCTTTATATTCTTGGATGTCCAGCTAGAAAACTGACATAAATGGCTTTTCTGGTATAAAGGCAACTACATAATAGATATGTTCAAAATTCATAGTCAAAATAAGTACTTCAAGCTTCCCTTGTATCAGAGAAACAGGATTCTTTGCAACAGCAAGCTGACAGTGTCAAAGGGGACCAGCCCCCTTGACATGCTTTAAAGTAACTGGATACACAAGTAGTAGGATCAACAGAAGTACACTCACCGTACAAAAGTTCAACTGAAAACATACTTTATGCCACATTGGTTTGTAAAGTTATCTTTTAAAGTTATCTAACTTTAAGCAAAAATAGGTAAGAAAATAGTAACGGACAGAATTTCAACAGTTTCAGTAATTTCTGTCATCCCAATTTTTCTTTTCGTAAGAACTACTTCATCAGGCTGTTGATAAATCATACGTGAAAGTTTATTAAGACAGAAGAAAAACAGGGATATCTGATTTTACACTCAAGACATCAACAAATGTAAATCTTTAACAATAAAGCTGTCAGAACCCAGGAAACAAAGCCATTATGCTGTGCAAACACCTTTCAATGAAGTACATTCAGCTTCCGGCAAAGAACAGTGTTCCTCATACCCCTATTGCCTCAAGATAATTACTCTGCTAAAATTTTGTTCTCCTGAAGTGAAACTGTAGCCCAGTTCCGTGAAACAATTGCCAGGGATCTTTTCCAAAGTGTAGAAAGGAATCTGTAAAAACCTTTTTGTGATAAAACTTATTCTATTGAGCGAACGATATATAAGATTCTACTGAAAAATTGGCACAATTATGTAATTTTAGGAAATATAAAGTGAATTGAGTGGTGATTTTGTGGTTTGGGTTTTGGGAGATTTTTTAAAGTGTAATAGTTTACCCAAGCTGAAACATCGAGATCACACTTTGATGTGCGCTTGCACCCACCCAGTTAACTAATCACGTACAGGATCATCTCCTGCTGCTAGGAAGCTTTCAAAGGCGATGCTACTGTCCAAAGCTCCTCCTAGGGCTCTAAAAGTCATTTGTACATAGTAATTGTGCACCATGTCCCTGACTTTTGAAAGTCACAAAGTGTTTAAGAACCCGGCAAGACTTGCAATTTATCAGTAACTCTGTGACCATTATTCATGTAACTTGAAATCAGAAACCTACATTCTTGTGGTTTACTGGATTGAGTCAGACAGTTTCAGTTCCATGCAATTCCAGAAGCTTCCATTTTAACTGCCTCCTTCTGTCAACCATGACAGAAGGGCATAAATTGCCAGACTGAAATAACCAGGGCTTCTGTCTCCTCAGAAGTTGGAGAAAGAAGTCAAATCAGCCAAAAATGGCATGCAGAAATCTTAGAATTTGGAGAACATGACCCGCCTACCCAATTACTTACATAGACCTGCTCAACAACTCTTCTAGCCATTGCTTTGTGCTCTACTGAACAGAAAACACAAAGTGGAAGAATAGTATCAAAATACATAACTCTGCATCACATGTAACATTTTTCCCCAGCTCTGAAAGAAAAAAGCCAAGATTTCTAGCAAGAGTGGTAGTGTCCACAGCACAAGACCAGAAGAAAATTCTGTGAACTGTGGAGAGCGCACTTTCCTATGCTCCTTACTCTGCTGCTGTTAGAGATTGCGCTCCTTGCCTCAAGCAGACAGCTAGAACACCCTAACAAGCTGGAGGGACTTGTGGTAGATATTCTTGGCTAAGCCATTTCACCTTTGGTACTTAGAGAAGGTTCTAGATATGCTACTAAGTCTTTAAACCACACACCATACAATCTGACAGTGTAAAGAGAATTAGACTATTTGCATCTCTCATTTTGCATCAGGATTTTTTACTTTGGTTTTGGTCCTAATGTTCTGTGGAACTCATCAGTTAGAGAAGCCTAAGTGTTTAGGTAGCAGCTTAAGTTTATCATGAGGAAGACACTAAAGCAATGGACCTGTTGACTAAACCCAGGATTTTAAACATCTGCACAATGGTCTTGTTATAATTCTAATAACCTCCTAATGCAGAAGTTCTACACATAATTCCCCATCAAAGTAAGTCTTCAGTTTTGGAGAAAAAATTACAAACAGCAAACGAAATAAGTGTTAAACCTGGTGTGCCCAGAGGAAAGCTGTGTACAAAAAATAAACAGGAGACATAGCCCATATCCCTAATCTAATTTACGTAGCCTTATATGTACTTTTCTGTGAAATATATATTAAATAAAAACATTGGTCCCACTCTTAAGTGAATTTACTTGGTAACAAGAACACAGGCTACAGGAGTGGCATATTCTAAAATAAAAATACTCTAAAAATATTCTAAAAGAAAAAGACTTTCATGTTTCTTAGTTTTTGTAAGTCTCATCCCTGTGACAGCAGAAATGTGTTGTTTGGTGTTACCTGTCATTACAGAGAACGTAAGCACGAGCACACAAGTTAGAGCAGCCTGCTCACTAGTTATCTAGTTAGGAGTACTTTCAAAACTGTCATCCTGACTGGAAGATTAATAGCTGCTTCCTCCTGGTAAAACCTTGAAACCAAAATTGTGGAACTTGTTGATGGCCTCCATCACATGCTAAATGTATAAACTTTTACTGTGAACCACTCTATAGTTTTTCTTCCCCTTCTCTAAGGCAACATTTAATGACAAGCAATATAAAATTATCTTTCTGTCATGAGGTCAGATCCTACAAATCCCTGTTACTGGATACAGCCTTGACTCTGTTGTACTGAACAGTAAGAGGGGTTTGCAGAAATACATTTTTTTTGAGAGTCATCCAGAACCAAAGCTCAGTCTTACACCCAACTCGTTAGGAAATTCACTTCATCTGAGGATTTTCTTGAAATCACTGCTGCCCATTCCTTTTCCTTGCGTACAAGCCAAGGCAGGCACAGAATCCGACGACACTGACAGCAAGGCCTAGAAGGAAGGCAATGGTATCTCCTGCATCCAGGGCTTCAACTACTGGCAGCACCAGCAGCAGTGAGAAGAGGACCAGGAAAAGTTTTGACATGTTCTTGGTAGAAGGCATGCTGATGACCAGCTGACCCAAAGGGGAAGTTAAATGAGGAAAGTGCTGGAAAGCAGGTACTTCAGCAGTATCTACAAAAAAAACAACCAAAGGGAACATGCTTGACAGGATTTCCCTTCTTTCCCCCTGGATTGGTCTTGCCAAAAGCCAAGTGATATAACAGATCTATTACAGATATCTGTGTGGAAATTTAGGGTTTATCTTCCCAATTACAAAAGCAATTGACTTACTATCATGAGATGGCCACAGTGGGTTTGCTATCTTGTTATCTAACTCTGTGGAATCTAATCTTTTGGAGTTTTACCATGAGGTAAAGTGAGAACCGGCTCTTCTGCCTGCAGCTACCAGAGCCTGCTTACCTCGTGCTGTGCTCCCTGGGCCTGTTTCACCAGGCGCTGAGGGCTGGGCAGCTCCCGAACATCACTCACCCGCCATCCTAGTACCGGGCACGCCCGGCATCCGCGAACACGGACAGACGGCGGCACACTGGGGCCTGTGGCCTCCTGGGCAGTGCCACCGTGCACACCCGCGCTGCGGGACAAATGCCCTCCGCGGTTCCTACAACTCGGGAAGGTGCCCTCGAGGCGCACGTCGGGACCGGCCCGGACCGCGCTCTCCGCAGCAGTTCTTCCCGCGGGGATGGCTGGTTCCCAGGTGCACGGACAAAAACCCGCGCCGATGCTCGGCGGTGGCCGGGACGGGGCCGGGCTGGGGCCCGTACCGCGGCCGGGCCCCGCCACCCCCGGGGCGCCCGCGCCGGCCCNATCCCGCGGTCGTCCCCGTGGGCGGCTCGGGCGTACAGGCGCTGCCCGCGGTCCGGGCGGCCCCGGTGCTCCCGGGGGCGGCTCCGGCCGCGCCCCGCAGAGGCCCGGGTGCCGTGGGCCTCGGGCCGGGAGCGACAGGGAGGGCCGGGCCACACGCACCCCCTCCGCGGCTCCACCGGAG